>CM059301.1:7665000-7757500 GCA_030340665.1 Neosalanx taihuensis
CTGGAGGCTCTAGAGGCTGGGTGTTGCTACTGGTACTGAAGTGTTTTTCTATAGGCTAGAGGCTGGAGTAGTAGTAGTATAAGTAGTAGTATTAGGAGAAAACAGTATTGTTCTCTGAGGCAATTTGTTGTTGACACACATTAAAACACATCAAAGTAACAACAATATCCACATGTGTATCATAGGTATGAATGAATAGAATAAAAAATGACATGGATCATGAGTATTGTACACCCCTCTAGATCATCACTCGTAACCTGACCACGGAGGAAGTGTCGGTGTTCACCTACGGTGACTGGCTGTCCAGGACCAAAGGCTCTAAAAGGACCATGGTGTGTGAGATGGCTGCGGTGGTGGATGAAGAGGAAATGGTTGAGCTGACCACCTACACCATCCAGGTCAAGACCAGCGATGTGGCAGGTCAGGGGGACACCGTGTTGGTCCGCTACATGTGTAGAGGTTGTGGTGGCCTGGTAAACTCATGAATCCATCCACATCCACAGAGATCTATGTATGGTGGTATTACATTTGGTCATTCAGCAGACGCTCTTATCCAGAGCAACTCACAGCACATAGAGGGACATTTCCACCCTGAGGCAAATAGAGTGAAGTGCCTTGCCCTCAGCCGGGAATCAAACTGATGACCTTCTGATCATTAGTCTGACACCTTAACCACTCAGCCAGCTGACTATATCTATGAATGTTTGAATATTAGAGTCTATAGATTATTAGATGTGTACATTCAGATTTTATCTTCGTCTTCTATCCACACACTACTAACTTTATCACTGAACATGTACAAGCTTATGCCGTTCAACTCAGCCGTCAGTCAGGACCATGAATTCATTACATGACTGAATATATATAGAGAGCTTCTTTCTTTGTGATGTGTCACAGAAACGTTGCTGCACCAAATCCATACTGAGTATGCCTTGAACCAGTGGGGCTTTGATGTGGCTGTAAGGATCTCTCTCACGCCCTCCCTCCCTCTCTGTCTCTCCATCTGTCTGTCTCGCTCACTCTCCCTCTGGTTTCTTTTCCTCGCCCCTCCACCCCCTCCATCTCTCTTTCCATCTCTTTCTTTTTCTGTCTCTTTTTTGGGGGTCTCTCCCTCTCATTCTCACCTCCTCTGTCTCCATCCCTGCGGAGGATGACTCTTTCTTCCCAAAGACGAGCCGTTCTCTCACCACCTCATCTGAAGATGCAGAACACAGATGATCAGATTTCGCTAGGCTTGACTAGTGTGGTGTAATGAATAGAAGCTCCTCTCGTAGTGTGGAAAAGCTCGTCTCCTCTCTCCGCAGCATGCAGGTCCTCCCAGTGGTGAGGCAGCCTGGGTGATTGACGATAGGGCTAGGTGTCTGATTTGACTTCAAAGATCCCTTCCATGTGCCCTTGGCAGCTAGTGGAAGTTAAGAAGTGGCTTTGCTAGCACAGAAGCTTGGAGAGGGATAATGAGGCTGGCTGTCTCACACACACGCACACACACACACACACACACACACACACACACACACACACGCATACATACACCGCCAATTCTGCCACAGATACACACAGACACAAACAGATATACATAAGCATGGTTACTTCCAGACTCACGCATACAGGCACTCACGAACATGCACAAGTACACACACACACACACACACACACACATACACAGAATCCCAGGTGCCTCTGTACAGAGTATTACGCATTTAGATGAGCTTTTTCTCTTGGTGTGTGAACTGGGCAGTGAGGAGGGGGTGGTTCAAGGCTAGGTGGGGGAGGGGTCACACACATATACTGCATGGGACATTTGGTATGTGAAAGCTGTGTGTTAATAATTTTCTTTTTTTCAACTCTAAAGGATCTCTTTGTTGTGAGAGTAAGTTTAAGTCTGAAAACTACATATTGTATTGGTTCAAGGATGTTTACTGGATGAAAATGATTTGTTTATCCATGATGATGAAATTGGAGGTTTGAGTGTTATCAGTGAATGGATTGTTTGATATACGGGTCAAAAGATTGAACAAGTATTTAAAGTGATCCTACTGTGACTGGAGGTGATGGTTCCCAGACTCGGCTTTTGAAAACAGTCAAGGTTCACGTATTTTATGTCAGAGTCGACACTACACCAAAGGACTGGTTAGGATATAGCATGTGATTCACATCAAACGTACTAAGTATTTGACATCATGGCTGCACCGTATTGGATCCAGGTCTGTCGATGACCATCCAGTCTCTCTTGTGTGTGGGCTTCACAGGGGCAGGCACCGACGCCAACGTGTGGATCATCCTCTTTGGGCAGAATGGAGACACAGGCACGCTGGCCCTGAAGGAATGTAACAAGTCCAACAAGTTTGAGAGGAAGCAGAACGACACGTTCCGCTTTCCTGACATCTTCAGCCTGGGCGAACTCTCTAAAGTCCGAGTGTGGCACGACAACTCAGGTGGGCCAATCAGAAACCAGCGGAGGACTGTAATGGCGTTATCAGTGATGTCATTGTCTGCCACGATGTCATTGTCTCAATGTCGTTTGACAAACTTAAAGTCCATTGTGTTCCGCTTTTTTTTAAACAAACAGCAAAGCAATCTGGACAATCTCACTGAATTAATGGAAATGACATGGATGATATGTGCTTGTTACAATCCTGTAAAATGTTGTTATGATCTCAACTGAGTGGTGGTCCCTGTGTCCTCCGAAATGGCCCAGGCCCCGCTCCTGGGTGGCACCTGGAGTACGTGGACGTGAGGGACGACACGCTGGACAAGACCTTCCGCTTCCCCTGCGACCGCTGGCTGGCCAAGAACGAGGATGACGGGCAGATCATGAGGGAGCTGCCATGCGCCAACAACGACATCCTGGATCTGAACGAGAAGACCAGTGAGATCCCACGCACGCCTAATGACCCACTGCAGCACTCATAGTGCCACAGTCAAATCTTATGCACGCTAGTCTGGTTGTCTAGAAACAAAAAATATTTTCCAATTGTCTGACCTTGGAATTACTTGGCGCATGTATTATCTGTTTAACCATCCCAAGGGTCGTACTCTAAAATAGTTGTATCAAATGAGCAGATGTCTGTCTGCTGTATTTGGTGTGGATGAAGGTTATTGTTTGGTCCTACAGGACATTTGCTTAAAAGGTGAGACATTTTACCTGTGCTTCTGCTCCCCTTTCCAAAGAATATGAAATTGTGACCAAAACGGCAGATATGGATGAGGCAGAAACCAAAGAGAATGTCTGGATTGCACTCGAGGGAAGGAAAGGGCGATCAAAAGAATTTGTGATGGAGAATACTTCAAAGAAGAAACGCTTTCTGCGGTATGCTGTGGTGCTTGTATTAGCAGTTTGCTCAGAGAAATGATGGCGAACCAATTCGAATATTTATTTCTGTCTTCCTCATTCCCTCTCCTACCACTCCTCAGTTATCTTATAACATGGTTGAGCGCTGCAGATATAATTATTTTAACCAGCCTCCACTCTCCTTGATGTGGCCATTAGTTGAATTGGAGGAACATAGAAAACTCAAAGGCTTTCGTTGGTAAGTTAGTTAACAACATCATAAAAGATTTAGCTCATAGGTCACGTGTTTCTTCTTCGTTTTGTTCTCAGGGGAAGTGTGGACAAGTTTGAGTTCTCCTCCAAGAACCTGGGTGACATTGCCAGTATCTGTCTTGGCCACACCCCCAAAGATGGCAAGAAGGTGAAAGGCGAGGCCTTCTGGATCGTGGAGGAGGTTGTCATCACAGAGAAGGAACTAGGCAACAAGTGGGTGACTGTGCTTCACCTATGACCTGTGCATGTCTCACCTCACAGTAACGCCAGACTTGCAATAAACACGTCCGTCTTCCCTTTTGTCCCTCCTTCCCGCCACAGGTTCATCTTCAGCTGCAATGCCCCGATCCCCCTCACCCCCAAGCGGGATGAGTTCCTTACCTTTGAGTGCAGCAAGGCGATAGAGAGCTTTGCAAGCAAGGCCCTCAGCCTCGTCCCCGTCAAGTATGAAGTCATCGTCATCACTGGTGACGAAAAGGGGGCCGGAACCGACGCCAATGTCTTCATCACCATCTATGGCTCTAACGGCGACTCGGGTCAGCGGCCACTGAGGCAGAAGTTCCGGAACTTGTTTGAACGTGGACAGACGGACCGATTCCTGGTGGAGATGCTGGACATGGGGGATTTGTTGCGGGTGAAGGTGGAACATGATAACTCACGTCTCTCTCCTGGTTGGTTGCTGGACCGGGTGGAGATCACCAACACGGCCAATGGGGTCACCACCATCTTCATGTGTGGGAAATGGCTCGACACCAATAGGGCAGACGGGAAGATTTTCAGGGTTCTGTACCCCAAATACTGAGACCCCCAGTGGGCAGAATCACTACAAACATGTTGACTGGAGCTTGGTCTCTAGCTCTGGTCTACTGGAGAGCTTTAGAGTTTCTTGTTACCACAACTAAGTTGAGATCTCAGGAACTATTAATAAAAAAATGGAGATCTAGGTATCCCATTTTACATCCTGTCGCTCAAGGATGTAAACAGTGTACGTACGTGCCACCATTTGTAACATAATTAACCTTTTTTCAGTCAGAGATGATTAGTCCTTATCTGCCTGGAGGTGGATGGAGGACTTGATGGATGAACCCCAAAAAATAAAACAACAGTTTTTTACTATGTTATGGAAGTGTTCAATGTGGACAAAAGTAAAAACAGATGGAATGTTTCAATTCCGATATATGTCTTCATTATGCTTGCAAGAACAGAGACTCCTATCTTCAGTCTACAAAAGCCAGCTCAATGACAGGCTTTCTTCCAGGGGAGGAATGTGTGTATCAGTAGAACATTGTACAGTAAAACATTGGCCAGGGTGACCTTGAACTGACACACAGTTGGCACACAAACGTTTCTTTCCTGTCCTCACCCATCAGGCCTCCCCCATCAGGCCATTTTTTAAACATTCAGACAGCAATGTAGGAAATTATTTGGGGGGGCATGTTATATTTATGTTAATATTTCTCAATATTTCACAATTAGCACATCATCATTAGCCATACAGTTCACATGTTTCATGTCTTTTTCAAGCAATATGCAGTCAGTGAACACATTTCAGATGTGTTTTGTAGGTGTCAGTCTGTGTTTAGACAAAGTTTAAAATAGAAGAAGAAGAAGAAGAAGTTTGGGTAAGAAAAAAAACTGTAATATCTGTGGTTGGGCTGTGGGTGTCATTATGTGCTTCTCATTCTAAATTAAGATTTTTCTTATTTATACATTTAGTTTACTTATTTATTAATTACATATAGACATTGAAATACAATTAGAAATGTGTTCCTGTGGTTGGAAACATTCAATTGGTTTAATAGACACACAACTTCAGTCCATTTTAATCAATTTATTACAAAAAGAGCACATACAAAAAGGATAATATACAAGCCATGAAATAAAATACAAATAAAAAACAACAGTTTGGGTTTAGCGATGCAACTCCTTAAAACCATTATTATTAGTATTAATAAATAATAAAGTACAAAATTCCACCAAATGTGAATTCTAACATTTTACACATCATAATGCTCACTCAGCTCTTTATCAACACACTTAGCATCATTAATGAGCTATTGCTTTCATATTAATGATAAATAATTCTAATCTCCCATAAAATATCCTATATTGAAAAACATTGCGCAGTCACAGCTGAACAGCAGGTTTTCGTACAAAGATGGCGGCAGCCCTTTCACTGGCACTATATTTGGGATATTTTCTCTTCGTTTTCTATTTTATTTTTTTAGATGCAAGCAGCAGCAAAAGATTAATCCTCTGTAATATTAGTATTCTTTGTATATCTGCAAATATTATTATTTTTACCATATATTTTTTTAAACCATTGAGAGTATATTCAAACCTGAGAAAAAACATGCATTTTAGAAAGGTTGTGCTTTAGAATCCTCTGTTAGTCCGTGTCTCCCCAGAGAGATGGGATGTTGGCAGAGGAAGATACTGGAAGGTTCTGAGCATAGAGATGGACGGTGGGTCCCACAACAGAGAAAACAGAGAGGAAGCAGAGGAAGAAGCAGAAAGGAGAAAAGGAAAAGGAGGATAATAGCGATGTATTGAAGAAGAGAATAGAAGATGTAGGGTTTGTTAAGAAGAAACACAGTGAAAGATGCCTCTTAGAAATATTTCCACATCCATGACTGGTAAAAATATACCTGCAGTACACTTTGCAGTGCTCTGTGTTGGAATGTGGTAACCTACTGTAAGTGATTTAGTGTTTGGTAAGTAAAAGCATCATGATGATTACCCATGTTTCTCCCTTCATGAGGAGACACCACCTGTCCTTCGAAGAGGAGTTAAGAATAGATGATGCGAGGGGACATCTATTTTCATGATCTCTACAGTAACACCAGTGTAGGTCTCTACTCCTGACACAAGGGTCTCTGGGAATATGAGTTCTACTCCTTTGTGAGATTGAGCCATAACTTAAATCTAATATGGAAATATCTCTTGACACTAGAAGCGAGGCACTTGATTGGCTTAGAACTACAAGCTGCTCTGGAATAGAAAGAACAGACATATGGGGAGAGAAAGAGAGATGGAGGGGCGACGAGAGAGGGAGAAAGCAGGGAAAGAGGGTGTGGCCAGAAACAAGAAAGAAAATGCTAAGAGGATAGAATTGAAAGGTAGATAATGAAAAAGCATAGAAATGCCAGACTATACAATATCATAGACTATATTATAATATCAGATATGGTTATCATAATGAGCGCTCTACGATCGTAACTGCATTATGCCAGTGAGAGGGTTCCCTTGGTTAAACTAACGAGTGCAAAACGAGATCAGAACGACACAAACTAAGAAACAAAAACAAAAAACTTTCACTCCATTGCAGTTTGTCCACCAAGATCACAGCATAGGAGATCAGAGAAAGATTTGCATTGAATGGAATGTAACCAAGATCCACAGCACCACATGAGAGAGAGAGAGAACAGACAGAACACACAGAGAGAGAGAGGGAGGGAGAGGGAGAGAGAGAGAAAAGGGAGCACAGAGAGAGAGAGGAGACAGAACACAGAGAGAGAGAGAGAGACAGAGCAGACAGAACAGAGAGAGAGAGAGAGAGAGAGAGAGAGAGAGAGAGAGAGAGAGAGAGAGAGAGAGAAGGCTCAGATACAGAGGAGCCCAGGATAGTAAACATATCACAGCAGACTCTGGGTTATTAAACAGCAGGGCTTCTTACACTTTAGTCTTGGAAAAAAAACACAACTGCATGCAAAGCATTCCCATTAAAACAATGCAAAAATGAGGTAATTGTTTTTTTATCGTATTTTTTTCAGTTGTTATTTCTAAATAAATAAATTATGATTCAATTGCAAAAAAAAACTATACAAAATTAAATACGTACCCACAATATCTACAGTTAGTAATAAATTATGATTGTTAAATACTTAAGGCATCTCAACTGACAACACCCTGTGTAAACTATCAACGGTTCCCATAGAAAACTCCACTACAGGAGAAGGCAGCATCTCCACTGACAGTGCACAGGGACCAGCAGGCCAGGTACTAATACTGTGGCAATCATCCCTCAGCCCAGCAGGCCTGTGGGCTGTGTCCCAATCTGTTAGACTCCTCTTAGAGTCCTCAGTGCAATGGGTACAGTTCAGGGATGTTCCAATCCAAAACATCCACTACTACACTATCAGGATCAGTTAGGATCACACTGATATGAAGTGGTATTAAGAGTTATTCACTGCAGAAAAGGAGACAAATCCTTTTTTCCTCCATGAATTAACGGTTGTACTTCCTCTGTGTTAACCATTCCCTGTCTGTCCAGTCCCTATGCACAATGAGTGAGACACCATCTCCATCACACAACATTCTACATTGTTGTTCTAGCAATACAGCATAGCAACCAGCATAGCAACCACAAAAGGGAGATCTGTCACACACACACACACACACACACGCACAAAATAAAACACAAGTTCATAACACTCAAGCTCCTCACTATCCAAAACACCGCGTGTGTGTTTATATATATCTAAATATACTGAAACCAAAAAAACGCAAATGCAATACTAAAAGAAAGAGGGTTGTTGCTATATCTATCATCACATGTGCTTGTTCTTTAGGCAATAAGGTAAACATCACAACAGGATTCCATCGTTGCCACGGGGACAGGATGAACACACGCTACGGGTCAGAGAGACAGCCAGCCACTGACATCGTGCTCATTTTTTTTGTTTTGTTTGTTTGTTAGTGTTGAGAAAGATAGTCACAGCTCAGATTAACTAAGTCATGCACAGACAACAGCTCCCCCTGCCCCCCCCCCCACCCCCAACCCATTCTTCTTTTTTTTGTTTTATGTACGCTAACACAACAGCCCAAGCCAACACTGAAACATGCAGGTCACTACACTGCTCAGCCTGAATCACCTGCGCTGAGAGAGGCTGGACGGGACACAACAGCTGCCGTGTTTGTGGCAGGAGGGGTTCCTCAGAGTGCCCACAATGCACCCGATCTCACTCTGAAGCCGCACTCCTTATTGGAGCTCGGGATTTTTTTCTCAGATGTCATAGATCTTTTATGTCCTGTCTCTTTTGAAAATTTCCATTTATTTGGCTTTGTATTCTAAAAACACTGCAATGATTCCCATTTTTTACCCTTGACACACAAAACCTGAACTTTAGGTCTGCGACAAATCCACACATTGGTCAAACACTCACTGTAACCCACCCGTGGGGGGCGTACACACGCTTGAAACCGTGACACCAGGTTCCAGTGCCAAAACAGCATAACAACAACGCATTTGGTTAATAAACACTTTGTAACCTGTGTCTTAGTCCCTGGGGCCTCACAGCTGACCTTGAACGCAGCCCTGACCAAGGTTGACCCACACTTGACACACAGTAACAGGGGTAGAAAACACAGACCTAATGACACAACGCCACCTGTTCAGAGCTAATGTACAACTGTATTGCAAAGAGAAAAAGCTGGGTGGGTGAGCTCCCATGATTAAACACCGCTGTGTCTGCTACTGCAAGAACCACTAATGACCTGGAGGCAGATATGGCGGCAACGTTGAAAATGTTGTCTATTGTGGCAGAATACGCTAGTGTGTGTAAGTATGACTGTGTGTAGAAGGGTGGCAGTGGTGGAGTGGAGTATTCTCGCTGTGTTAGAACATGGCTTATAGAACATGCTACCTACAGGACAACAGCCGAAACAGCAATGACAGCCCACCTGAAATCAGCAAAAATACAAGATAACCCTGTGTATACAGTATGTGTTTGTGTGTGTGTGAGAGAGAGAGAGAGAGACAGCCTTTAGTGCGTGCATGTATACGTGTGTGTGAGAGAGATGGCTTTCTGTGTGTGTGTTTGTGAGAGAGAGAGAGAGAGAGAGGAGCAGAGAGAGACAGCGTTCTCTCAGTGTATCACTGCACCACGGGATGTGCTTCATTAGCAGAGAGCTCATCTCTGGCTCCGCCCCCTCCTGTGGCTGTCCTGGGGGAGGCTCAGTTAAGCGTGAGTCTGAGGGCGATGATGTCACACGACCGCGTCTGGAGACATTTGGCAAAGCACCCAAAGAGGGGGAGGGGCCAGGGCGGTGCTGATGGGAAGGAGCAGAGACCACGCCAGGGTGATCGACAGGGCCAGGCTCCGCCCCCCACAGGTCATCAGCTGTCGGGATTAAGCTGTGTCTCGATGTCGACTCGGCATATTGGACACTTTCTGCTGGAGGACAGCCATTGGTCCACGCAGCCTTGGTGGAAGAGGTGCATGCAGGGTAATCTCCTGGAAGGGAGGAAAGAGAAGGGCCATGAAGAGAGAGGTAGAGGAAGAGAGGAGGATGGATGGAAGAGAAGAAAGGCAGTTTGATATGTGATGAAAACAAGATGTAATAATGCATCTTGGTCTGCCCAGCAGCCTCCCACAGCCAAATACAAACATGCCACATCAGCTTTTCTCTCCACACTTCCTCACATGGTGGATTCCGGTCTCTCCCTACCTCACGTCTTCCCCGTCCTCCAGCATGGACAGACAGATCGTGCACTTCTCATCCACGTCAGTCTCCTCTTCCTCTTCGCCGATCTTCATCTCCACCGGCTTCCTCTGTCAACCAATCAAATACCAGATGTGGAGCATTAGTGTCGCTAAGAGACCGGGTCAAGAGCAACGGCTGAATGTCTATTTAGAGTTACGGTTCTAATCCAGCATTTCTTCTAGCCAAACTTTCTTTGGCCCGCTTGTTTAATATATTCCATATGACTAAAATTGTCTGTCTATACAAGATGGCTGCCACTGTACCTTCTTGTATTTGTGAGGAAATGTGAACCTCTCGATGGTGGTCTGGACCGCTCCCCGACTGACACTACCCAACCGGTCCTCCAGCTGCAGCAGTTCCTGGGTCACAGGAGGTCATAGTCAGGTACAAAACCCCTCAAACCAGCCTATCACTTAGCTTTCAGAAGGTCAGACACAAAATATACAGCAGCTCAGCCTAAATATTTAGCGCCAGGATTAAGTCAGTCCTGGGTGGATGTGCTGTGATTTCTAGACCCCATGTGTGTGAGGGGTGGATGTGTGGATGTCGAGCCAGGTGTAGCCCAGGGGTCTGGGTCTGTTAGTCATGATGGAGTTTACCTCGTAGCTCTCCCGGACGGCCGAGGCATGTCGGGAGGGGTTGAGGCCCTGCAAAGCCAGCAGGTGAAGCTGGGGGTATGGGTAGTTTCGGATTTCATGCACAACCTGGCAGAGAACCAAGATGATGAACTGGCTGTGGTATTGGACAACCAAAGACTAACTGTGTGGTATAACAACAAATCTAAGAAAAGGCAATGATGATGATAACTTGTTCTGGCTGGGTGACCTGTAAGGCCTCTACAGACTAAAGAAGAGGTCAGCTGCAGCAGCTGAGGTGATCGTACCACTTGTGCTGAATTATTCCTGGGGAAGTGGTGCATTCTGGGAGATGCCAGGTAATGCTGATAGTGCTGTGGTAGCTGCTGGAGCTGATACTGGTGGTGGGAGAGTCCTGCGTCCACACTCAGGTCCCTACAGAGGGAGAGAGATAGGGGGAAAGAGGGGGAGGGAGAGAGGAAAGGAGAGATAGGAGGACAGAGAGAGCCAATGGAGGGAGAGGTTAGAGTACCCTGGGTCAAAGCTTTGTGTCATTGTCCACACACACACACACACACAACATGCAAAAACATACACACCTAAATCGTCCAACTGCTCCAGGTTAGCTAATACAGTAGAACGTACAGTAGATCTAGACAGACATCTAAATCTCCCTCACAGCTTGACCCAGCTGGTACAACAGACAGACCTCCTCTCCACAGGCACCTTAATCTCCACTCACCAGTCTGTGCCCTCTGCCAGGTAGCGAGGCTGCTGCGTGGTGATTGGCTGGGGGACGTGGAGGGGCGGGGAATATTCATAGCCTGAACGTAGCCTGTGAGGGTTCAGAGGAAGGCGCTCCTGTGTTCTTCTGCTTGGAGGAACCATGAAGACATGAGTATACCTGCGTACGGATCCACGTCCTTACACTCCATACACTCCAGAGGTTTAGTGTGTTTGTCAGTAAATGTAATCAAGCATGTCCGGTGAGTGAGTGGAAGAGTGAGGGAAAGAACAGGTGGCTGCATGAGCGAGAGAGAGACAGAGAGAGACAGAGAGAGAGAGAGAGACAGAGAGAGAGACAGAGAGAGACAGAGAGAGAGAGAGAGAGACAGAGAGAGACAGAGAGAGAGAGAGAGAGAGAGACAGAGAGAGAGAGAGAGAGAGAGAGGGAGACAGAGAGAGACAGAGAGAGAGACAGAGAGAGAGACAGAGAGAGAGAGAGAGAGAGAGAGGGAGACAGAGAGAGACAGAGAGAGTGACAGAGAGAGAGACAGAGAGAGACAGAGAGAGAGAGAGTTAGAGAGAGAGAGAGAGAGAGAGAGAGAGAGAGAGAGAGAGAGAGAGAGAGAGAGGAGCTGTACCTGGAGTGCGGGAGGATCCGGCGATGCTGAGCCTCCAGTAGCTGTTGCTGGATGAGGTATTGCTGGTGTAAGGCCTGAGGTAGGAAGGGTGGAGCTGGCACGTCCTGGAACTGAGGGGGGCTGGCAGGGCAGTGAGGGGCGGGTGATGGGCCGGGGCCAGGTGAGGGCCAGGGGGCCAGGCTGGGGGGGCTGGTTGTGGGTTGGCTGCGTGTCCCAGGGGAAATCCGCTGGGAGGGAGGCCTGGGGGCCCCCCAGGTGAAAGTGTCGGCAGGAGGTAGCATGGCTGTGCTGATGCCTGGTGAAGTGTGCTCCTGGGGGAGAGATCAACACACAGCAATCAGCACAGCACAAGGGTTGCCACCGGCCAATCAAAAACTGAGAGTGAACATATACTCCAGCCAATCAGACAGGGATGAGGAACACATTCAGACACAGTGGGGATCGATGAAAATCAGGGCGGGAATCACTTTCAGATGGGATCAGATGGTAGAAAACGAATGACACACAACAAGCAAGAAGACACATTCATGAACCAGTCTCACACAGTCACAGAGCAATCATTCACATAGAGAGAACAGGAAAAGTGACCTCACCCAGGAAGAGAACACACACACATGGTGAAAGCAGATGGGTGTAACGTGACCGACACCGACACCGACTCCAACCCCCCACCCCCCTCCTTTGAACCGGAGAGCAACCTCTAACCCCTCCGCAGGCTGGAGCCAACTGTCCAGCGCCTGTTCTGGAGCTCCGTGTTCAGGAGAGAGGAGTCACCAAACACAAGCTGGCCTGTGTCAGTCTGATGACTGACTGGTCTTATGCCAGCTCACTCCCACAGAAGTTAAATTATCATTGTAAATTCTATTAAAATATATTCTAAATAATCATAGAAATAACGGAAATGCTTAAATGTATAGTAGGGGATCATAGGGTCCTAGAGGACAAATGGAGGGTTTATGGTTGACCGGTTGATGTTAAACCCACATACAGCAGACTATATATATTTGACCACTGGCTGTGTAAGTATTGACTGAAGTATTGACCATCAATGGTGCCCTGCTGATAGGGGGCAATACTTGGTGGAGAGTGCGTGTGATAGGTCCCTTTGGTGGAGAGTGCATGTGATAGGTCCCTTTGGTGGAGAGTGCGTGTGATAGGTCCCTGTGGTGGAGAGTGCGTGTGATAGGTCCCTGTGGTGGAGAGTGCGTGTGATAGGTCCTGTGGTGGAGAGTGCGTGTGATAGGTCCCTGTGGTGGAGAGTGCATGTGATAGGTCCCTGTGGTGGAGAGTGCATGTGATAGGTCCCTGTGGTGGAGAGTGCATGTGATAGGTCCCTGTGGTGGAGATGCCTTCCCCAGTACTATTTCTGTAGCCTGGTATTTGTAGGATCAGCAGTCATTCCGCCATGTTGGAAGACACTTCTTAGCTAACCCAGCCTCCATCTCAGAATGTCTGGGACATTCCACCCACTCACCACCCCCCGTGAAAATAATGACGAAGAGGGGGGAGGTGGGGGGGGGACCAGAGAGGCCGGGTGGAGAGGGAGATAGAAATTAAAAATGAAAAATAGCTGAGACAGGGAAGAAAGGTAGGGAGGTGGCGACAGGAGGCAGTGACAGGAGGAGGAGAGAGGGAGAGGAGGGAAGAGGAAGAAGAGGAGGTGACAGGAGCCTTGGAGAGTCTGCTTGGACTTCGTGCTGAATCAGCAAGCCTCTGGACTGCAGCCAAACAATCAATATCCATTACGCCCTGAGGTAGGAAGGAGGAGAGGAGGAAGAGGAAGAAAAAAAAGGGGGGGGGGGGGCAGGCAGCTGCTACTTCAGCCCCTCCTTACTGCCTGAGACTTGGAACAGACACCAGAGTTGGGGGGGGGGGGGGTGTGGCTGACATGTGTCTCCCATGTGAAAGACAGACATGTCCTCTAAACCAGGCAGGCCCACATGCAGGGACCAGACTGAAACCGTTCCTCAGCTGAGTCTCTGGCACAGCCTGAGGTCGATCAGGACCCTCGGCCAGCAAGAGGAAAGTTAGGAACAGTCTATAAAAAAATGCATCTCTAAATGAACCCTGTGACAAGTGAGAGCGACGATATTTGAATTGGTTGAACGTCCTGAGGTAAATGTAGCGCTGGCTGTAGCGCAGGCCGGCACGCATGTAGCACAGCATGCTAACAGAACAGCTACCAAGGAGGTGGTTCAGGGTCAAATCTATTTAGTCAAATATGATTTATTCTAGTTTGTTCACGTCTAATTCGGTAGCAGCAGCATACGTGACTGTTCTGTAATAAGAGAAGAAAAGAGAACCGAGGGAGAGGTGTGTTGGGAGAGAGAAAGTGACAAAGCGAGACCTGGAGTGGCCATATTTGCATGGTTTCCCTCTTGCACATTAGACCTCGCCTTGGGATGAGGGAAGTCAGTGAACCTTGGAGCTGTGAGGAGACGGGAGTGACGTCAGGCAGGAGAAGTAGAGCAGAAAAGGTAGATTGGGTCTGTGAGCCTTGTTTGTCCTCCCCTCTGTTCCCATCAACAAGGCTCAAATACACATTTAGACATCTACTTGTTGCTATATAGAATTATATTGAGTGCGTAACGTACTGTGTCAACCACTGAATTCAAAGGAAGTTGAGTTTATTATGCAAATCCAGGGGTTGCAAGCACAGGGTGCATATATATATTTACTCAGTGCCCTGAGAATTAGATCACTGTTTGACATATAGGTGCAGCCGTTGGATGAATGTTAATTCAGATTGGTTTTATTTACGGTAGGTTCCAGCCTAGTCTACCTCCGCTTTTATATTGTTTGGAACGTTGTTATATCACATTTGGAAACCCAATTTTAATAAGTCAACGTAATAGATATAATGTATGTCTAAATAATGGAATTATTGTGTGATAGCCCGATGCCTAGCAGCATGCCAGTGGAGGGTAAACACAGGCTGTTAGTTATGACTTCATCATCTGGGCTCAGGGCATTAATATTTGACATGCTGCACCACTCTTACACAGCCGGACAAGTGTACGTGCCTGAATATTATGAGGTGTACGTTTGTCCAGTGTCTGTCTGTCTGTGTGCTTGAAGCCTGTGTCTGAGCAGTGACCGTAAACCTCCTGACTGGTGCATATTGTGAACCCCCCCCCCCCCCCCCCCCCCCCCCACACACACACACGAGCGTGCGTGCGCACACACACACTGCTCCCCCTCTCTAAAGCTGCGCCATCACCCCCTCCCCCACCGCACGGCTGCTGCGGCATGGCGCCCTGCCCTTGAGTGACAGACCCCGCTATGCCACGCCCCCCCCCCCTCGTGACTGCAGCAGTGTGACGTCCATCCGTGTCCCTCTCTCTCCCCCCTCTCTCTCTTCTCTCCCTCTCTCTCTTCTCTTTCCCTCTCCCTCCCTCCACCCAATCTCCTCTCTGCAGTTTAATAATCACTGCTGCTTCTCTCCAGTATAATCCCCCTCCCACCCCCTGCCATGTCTGCCTGCCCAGCCATGGAGGCTAGGAGAGCAGCCAGGGAAAAGCAGTGCAGCATCAGCCTGCCTGGCCCAAACACAGCCTCTCTGCTGCAGCCTCTCTGCTGCAGCCTCTCTGCTGCAGCCTCTCTGCTGCAGCCTCTCTGCTGCAGCCTCTCTGCTGCAGCCTCTCTGCACCTCTCTAGCCTCTCTGCTGCAGCCTCTCTGATGCAGCCTCTCTGCACCTTACTAGGCTCTCTGATGCAGCCTCTCTAGCCTCTCTGATGCAGCCTCTCTAGCCTCTCTGATGCAGCCTCTCTGCACCTTACTAGGCTCTCTGATGCAGCCTCTCTGATGCAGCCTCTCTAGCCTCTCTGATGCAGCCTCTCTGCTACAGCCTCTCTGCACCTCTCTAGCCTCTCTGATGCAGCCTCTCTGATGCAGCCTCTCTGCACCTCTCTAGCCTCTCTGATGCAGCCTTTCTGCACCTCTCTAGCCTCTCTGATGGAGCCTCTCTGCTGCAGCCTCTCTGCACCTTACTAGGCTCTCTGATGCAGCCTCTCTGTTGCAGCCTCTGATGCAGCATCTCTGATGCAGCCTCTCTGCACCTCTCTAGCCTCTCTGATGTAGCCTCTCTGATGCAGCCTCTATGCACCTCTCTAGCCTCTCTAGCCTCTCTGATGCAGCCTCACTGCACCTCTCTAGCCTCTTTGATGCAGCCTCTATGCACCTCTCTAGCCTCTCTGATGCAGCCTCTCTGCACCTTACTAGGCTCTCTAGCCTCTCTAGCGGTGCAGTGAGGCTGCATCAGAGAGGCTAGAGAGCAGCCTCTCTAGCCTCTCTGATGCAGCCTCTCTAGCCTCTCTGATGCAGCCTCTCTGCACCTCTCTAGCCTCTCTGATGCAGCCTCTCTAATGCAGCCTCTATGCACCTCTCTAGCCTCTGATGCAGCCTCACTGCACCTCTCTAGCCTCTCTGATGCAGCCTCTATGCAGCTCTCTAGCCTCTCTGATGCAGCCTCACTGCACCTCTCTAGCCTCTCTGATACAGCCTCTCTGATGCAGCCTTACTGCACCTCGCTAGGCTCTCTGATGCAGCAGAGACAGAGACAGGGACAGACCCCCCCCCCCCCCCTTAGCAGTGTAGTGCTGTGCATCTCATATTGAATGGGCCAGGATGGAGGCAGGATTGGTTCGTTGAGAGTGCCCATTATTTTACACTACATTACGCCACTAGACCAATGTTCCAGCCATCGTGAACTGTAAGGTTGAGTTGATGTTAGTCAGCTACTTGGTATTGTACAGCTTATACCAGGACAAGATAACAGTGTCTGTGATTAATGACCAGCAGTGTTCAGCCAGTATCTTACACCCCTCAACCTCATGACACCCCGTGGATGTGGAAAAATCCCATTCATGTCTAAATGCAGACTTCATGTGCCACATTAATGTATAATTAGGCCTCTGCCATTGAAGCCAATTAGGCTGCCTTACACAATAGCTTTGAATGAGCTTTTTGCTCCAAAAATTCCCCACCCTCCCCGTTTGCATTCTCTAAGTGTTTTCAAAGCAAGCAGATGAGTGCAGCATGAGGACAGCTAAAAGTAAATGTATTCCGTGATATAATCAGAACGTAGGGATCGGGCTAAAAGCCTAGTTCATAATCTGTGGATGACCCCTCACCCCTACCCCCAGGGAGCAGACAGCCATGCCCTCGGAGCGTCCATCTCACCAACATCCCCGTCAAGGCCTGTAGACATACATCTTCTAAGTCACATATGAAGACTCCCCATGTGATCGCTACTAGAAGCATTGCTTGATAAGAGGACCTAAGCCCACCCCCCGCCCACCCTCCCACCCTCGTTCTTGATTTTGTTGTTGTTGCCTAGGCTGTATCCTTAATGGAGCGTTTCCAAAAAGCTGGCCAGCTTGTGTAATGTGTGAAGGCTGCGTTCAAGAACACCACAGCAGAAGGAGTCAGCCTCTGGAGCAGATTGACATCAGTGTGTTATGTTGTGATGGTGATCAGAAGGGATTTCAAGGTGCATCATTCCTGCTTCAGGGAGAGGAAAACAAAATTTAAAATCATAAGGAAAATTAGCCAAATCTCGCAGCCACGCAGGTCAGGATCTATAAAGACGGTCAAATGGCATTATTGGGCAAGCAAGTCAAGAGCCAATTGGTCAGTAAAAAAATAACGTTGGTGACGAATATTAAATGGGGGCGAAAGCATTTTGTGACACGACCGATCGCTAAAGGAGGGCTGAGACTGGCAGGGGGATGAGAGGAGTGAGGGAATTGACGGTATCTCACTAAAACATCCACTGAACTACAAGAACCAAGAGGAGTGAGACACAGATGGAATGTGTACTGGCGGAGGTGGGGGGGGGGGGGGGTAGTGAGAGAGTATGGAGTCTCGTCTGCATGTCTCAGTCAGAACTGTGCGTTTTCACAGTGGTGGGGCCCCGAGATGTCGCCCAGCTCGAATTCTGAGATTCTGAGAAATACACCTTGAAGTGCCTCCACAAGAGAGCTGAGAGATGAGAGTACAGAGAGGAGGAGGAGGAGGAAGGGCTGAGACTGCCTCAGAGGCAGGGGGAGAAGGGAGGAGGAGAGGGGGGGGTACACACACATGAAAATCAGCAAAAAGCACACTGAAGGTTAGGAAAAAAACTACAGTCTTTATTGGAAAATATTAGTGTATGTGGCACTGTGTGATAATAGTAATAATAATCATAAGAATTTCATGCAAATAAAGACATAAGGCAAGGCTTGACCATGCTCTGTAGGGTTAACAGAACAGAAGCAGCATCCAATGAGTAGATGTGTATGCTAGAGCACAGTTCAGTACAGCAGGGACATCTCTCTACACAAAGATCAACATTGGAATCTGCTGTTCACTAAACGTGGAGGTCAAAATCTCAAAATAAAAATAATTGAAAAGTAAAATGATCATGCATTAGGATTCTAATACAAAGAACGTAAGGTAGAGAGATAGAGAACCACAACCAAAGAATAAAGACATTTCTGAGACTCTAGAAAGGTTGTACTACAGCAGTGCAAGGTTATACACATCCCTGTAAAATGGATAGCATTCTGGCGGTGTGCATTTAAACTGACAGCGTTTGGGAAGGGGGGGGGGTGGGGAGGAGGAGAGTTGTGCATGGTAGTGGTGCACCACAAAAGGGGAATTTTAATCGGTGGGTTAAGTCCCACCGATTGACTAAACAGGGTTCATTCAATTACCCAGAACAAAGGTTTCTAAACATAAATAGGATTATGGCCAGCTTTCCAGACAGCAGCTGCTTCCATAGGAGGTGGGATTTTACAAATCATTTGGGGAATAGCAGCATGCAAAATTGCTATGCAATTTATTGTAGTTATCGGCCAATTGGTTAATAGTTGTTAGGGATGATTGAATTTGTATGAGTGTGGGCGGGGTATGAATGTATGCTTGTGAGAGATCACAGGAGTACAGGGGCTGAATTTGGATGTACAATACGCTGGTACAATGCTTCTTTGGAAAGGGAATGAAGAAGGACTATAGGGGAGTTCGATCAAGCTTGGCTATGATCGAACCAGGACAAAATGTATCCACTTTACAGAAATTTACAGCAGAATGTAGTCTAACCACACTGAATGGGAAAAATCACAATGACATTTTTGTAGTAAAAAATCTAAATGCTACAATGGGTTATTTACTAAAGAGCAACATGACAGTTTAAATAAACACAAACTGTTTTCTATAAGAAGGTGTTATTCTTTAGTCTGTTACACAGAAGGATACGGTATGAGAGGGAACTTTTTAAATGCCAATGTCGTCTTCAGATGAATAGAGAAAATGAGGAAGAAGGGGTTCACAATACAGCTAGATGCAGCGAACAGGCAGAGGCTACAGCAGACAGCAGCAGGATGATCATTAGCTACACAATGGAGGGGGACAAAGGTCTGAGAAATGCGGAATGTGGAGCCAGCCTCGATACTATGAAACAGGAAAAAAGAACACAAATAAAAGCACAATGAAATCATTGGTGCTACTGCATGTCTTCTTTTTTTAAGTGCAGGTCATACTATTATTATTACATAATCAGCACAGATAAGCCTACTGCATGAAGAATGTTTGGTCTTTTTTGGGATACTTATGTGATGGTGATTCCAATCCAGCAAAATGTCAGTAAATGTTCTATTTCCAAGAAGAAAAACATGGTATTTTTGTTTTACGGTGGAGAGGCCTTTCAGCGTATTTAGGGCGGCTTTGACCATCATTAGAGCTAAATTGCGATGCTTTACACCAATCTGAAGCCATTCATCTCGCCTGAGAATATTCCCACTCCCACATTGCTAAAGTGCCCATGAGTACCAATGACTTGTGGACTCAACACAGCTATTCATAAATTGACCGATTTCATAATGAATTACAATACTACTCCTATAATCAAACTATATTTAGTGTTTTTGTGTAATTGTTTCAACAAAAGTGATATCATCCCCACCGTACAAAGCGGGTAAACAATCATTGCATCATGTCGGTGTTCAGCTCACCAGCTGCTTGGGGCAGAAATACACAATAAGCACCGCCAGATCAGTTATAATTTCCCCGTAATACTAGTGAGCTACATCACGTAACTAGACCGTTACTAACTATCTAGAGTGACATAAATCAAATATATCGTTCATAGTTTTATTCTAATTCGCCATTAGATAGGCCACTGACTGGCTATAGATAGTTCTTGCTGCCGTTAGTATTTCCAGTGGCTAACAGCTAAGCTAGCCAGCTTGAGTGACATGATAGCTGGTCAATATAACTGACAAAGCAAGAAATTTGAGTACCTCAATAAAAATCATCATTATCTAGCGACGTGTGTCTACATGATATGAACAATAACTAGTCTAGCTAACAATCTTGGCCGACACCCCGATAGTAATATTATCAAGATTATCCAATTTGACAGAACCGTTTGTTTGCTGCCGTCTAACGTTAGCGTAGAGAGCTTGTCTGGCTCGAGCTCTGTGGCTGAGGCTCGAGCTCGCTAAACGGAAACGCACAGTTTCAAATGACAGCTGCTTTACACAGCGAACGTTAGCTACTGTAGCGAGCAATATTCTACGTAACCCATCCGGGAGACTCGAACAAGAACATGAAAATGTGTTAGAATATAAAAAAGATAATCATACCTCTATTTCTAACAGAGCCAAAGACGGGCAGAACCAAATATCCAACATGTACCAACACCATCCTGGGTCCTTTGTTGTAGCAGTAGCCTGCGCGAGACAGATGGTCCATGGAAATGGTCCCTTCCAATCCTCGCGCATTCAACTGCACGCGCAGTGCTCTCAGCTGCCTCGCGGACAAAGACAGAATGAACCAATCAATGAACACTTCGGCCAAGGACCTTCTTCCTGTGGCACCCGGTACAGCCAATCAGATCGAAGTATGGGGCGACAAGTCTTTTCTGAATTACAAAGAGCTTGGGAAGATGTCAGTAAAAAGCAGTCAAATCCTCATTATATTTTCGGTCGGATTTGGTACTTTTACAAATATGCAGCTTGTTATTGTGTCAACACGTGACATTTGACCTAGGTAAAATAGACATAGGCTGCTATCTCGGTTCTAGCCGGTATACAAGCAGGGCTTGTGGAGCTTTCACGACCATTAAGAGTCGAGTCTGGCATTGAAACAGATGGGTAGGTAGACGGGGGAGGGGAGCTGGTCACCAAAATCCAAACCCATATGCCACTCTTCTCACTACAACGCAAAGGATCTCACCATCCTCCAACCCAGCAGCGTGATCTTCTGGTCTCTCACACAAAGACCCCACGAGCTCCTCCAGCAGCGCGCCGCTCTATTGTCTGCAGACGAGGCGCTCGCGGGCTGCTGTTTCTGGCGTAACCTCACATCAACTTTACATTCTCTCACTTCAATTACACTATCTTAAGTCACGTTACTATAGGCCCTATTCTCAAACCGACCATGCCATTAAAATACGAGTACATTAACCCTCCGCCATCACAAGACAACTGAGTCGATGGTTTGAAAAATTGGATTGGAATTGGAAGAAATTAACAACAGGGCACGTGCGGACAGATATTCATATATTATTGTACAGAAATGGGGACTACAGTGACATGGAGGGAATTTCTATTAAACACGGCCCTCTGGTGGTGGAGTCAGCACTTGGTGCTGAAGGCTGTCGTGTTGCATTGGACGCGCGATACAAAATCAACATAAAGTCAACAATATTATCTTAAAATCCCAGAATCTAATGTATTTTCACCATTTCTTTTAATGAATAATGAAAAATGTGCAGATATACAAACAGACTGAAGCCAGTTGTGCCCATGTGAATTAGCATACAGCTGAGGGGGAAACAGACTCCGGGTTGTGGTTAGAGCAGGCGGATTGTCATGGCCTCAGGGATCTCTTTGTGTACTCGGTCGGAGCCAACGCATCATCCTAGTGGCAGGTGCCTCACCCACGACCCCTGACCTTCCCTCTTTGTGGCTGAGGGGGTCATATTGTTTATGGGTAGAAGGGTTGTCTAGACTAGCTGGCCACAGGGCAGAGAGAGACAATGAGATCTAACCCCAAAACTCCCCTCAGCTGCACATAGGCACATACTTATACACCATCTTGCTTTTAGAATACCGAACACCACCTGCGAGGTTAGGGTTTAGTTTATGTTCTTTCTCACTGATCTCATAGAACCTGAACGCTTGACGTCCTATGGCAACTTATGTGGAGATGAAAGAAAACACAACATACTATTACTTTAAATAATACTTTATTTCGCTTTTTAAAATAGTTTCCTTTTGTTCTACATACATATATTTTCAAGAAGTCAGGGTCTTGCAGAAGCAAAAAAAAAAAAATATCAACACATCTTTTTGTTAATTTAAAATACTGACAGTAAATGAAAAGTATGGAGCAGAAAAAAAAAAGATTACCGTGGGAGAATATTGATATTTGACTTGTAATGTAACAAATGGTTTATACAACCACATTCAGGCATTATTGACAGTTTCTCACAGAAAGCAAACCACTAAACCAAAGGCATGAGCGAATGTTTCTCTTAACAGACAGTTAATAATAATCATGATGAGAGGGTACAAAACATAGGAGGGTTTTTTAAGCAGGTTTGCATGCAAGGAGGTTTGAAACGCTACGCTACATTTCAGTGCTAGCTGAACACAGCAGAAAGGAACTGACCAGTGAGGATCCTCAAACAGTGATGTTGATGACTTTCAAAGTAACTATAATGTCATGGTAACGCACCCCTGTCCTTACTCAGAGATGGTGTTAAAACATTAAATTAGAAATTAAATCCATATACCCATCACACACACATATACACACACATACACACACACAAAATTAGTTTAAAAAACATACAAGAGCTGAAAATATATTTTGTACGTTAAAAGGAAAATAATTTATTAGTTTTCCAAAGGTTTAAATATCACTTGTCTATGTTGTTCTGGTCTATCATCTATTATGTTCCACTAGGCTTTGGTGGAGAAGCTGTGGTGTGGAGCCTTTCCAAGACAAACAGGACCTAGATGACATCAGCCACCGACCAATGCAGTAAAACAGGACTGATGTGTAAATTCAGATAGTTCATAAAACTTGACAGGTGTGTCTGCAGTCGCATTAGGCTGTCCAGCGGTACTGCAGAAGAAGAGTGGTGAGACCACATGGAGGGAGAACAAGGAGGAGGAATAAAGGGGGGTGGGGGGGTGGGCTGAGGGTCAGGGGAAAAACAGCTCGTACATTAAAACATCTTTCTACACAATAAAAGGCCCCCAAACGGCCACAACTCATCAGTACTTTCCTTTTTGCCTATGTACTAAATTCACATCTAATATTAAAATATATCTTGAAGGGACGACCCAAAAATCTGCCGTCTTGATTATTATTATTTTGATAAAAGAATATACATAATTCTGAAAGAAAATAGTGCACATTCCGAGGTTATACAGGCCATCTTGCTTTGCAACGTTCAATGGAAGATTCATTTCATCGGTTGTCATCAGGGGGTCTCAAGAGATTTGGAAGGGTGGTGACGCGACACATACACACGTACTAAACAGGAGAGGGCCTGCCTGCACCACAGGAGTCATACGGTACATTCACTGCCCACCAACACCTATGACACCTGCAGAGTCTCTCCATGGTCACCCTGGACCTGCTCACAATGCCACAGTCATCCCTATGGCCCAGATGCTTGTTTGGATTGTGAAAGATTGGACTGTGTAAACATAAGATGACATACACCCCTTAAGTGTACAGAAATCCTTAAGTAGCCACAAAGGGGCAATATAAACAAGAGCAGGTGTCGACAACCCTGGTCCTCGAGGGCTACTGTCCTGAAGGTTTTAGATGTTTCTCTGCTCCAGCACACCTGATTCTAATTAATGGTAATTATGAGGCTTCTACAGAGCTTGATAATGATCCATTCATTTGAATCAGGTGTGCTGGAGCAGGGAAACATTTAAAACTGTCAGGACAGTGGCCCTTGAGGACCAGGGTTGGTGACCCCAGAACTAGAGAATGGGGTGGTTGTGTGTCTAGGGAACTAAAATGTGATGTGATAACATCACAGACTGCTCTGTGAACAGCACACACGTCTGTTAGCTATGGGACATTATCTTTGTTGTGGAACACACTGCTGGGATTGACACACTACAGTGCTGGAGAACACCCTCTCTTACCACTCAGGTTTACTACACAACAGTTCCTCTCAGTGTATCTTGCATCAGAAGACACATGCTAATGCGGCTTTACACAGTGAGAAAATGCCCCAAAAAAGAAATGTCATGAAGCTGTACACACAGATTGATTCTGCATTGTGGAGATGTTAAAATTGACCATATATTTTTTTTCTCTTCTTCTTTTCTTCCAAAAGCTGATCTTTCCCTTCGGAAGGTGGATCAGGTCAGGTCTGCTGTCATACCTTAAGTGCAGAGGGGGTACATTAGTGCTGAGCGTATCCTGTTGGGTCTTGACAGTAGGTGGCGCACACTCGGGGAGAAGGGGGTCAGGCCAAAGAAGCCACTTGGGTGAGGATGGCCAGGCTGAGGTGAGGCTTCCAGGTGATCTGTAGTGTAGCTAGCAGCAGGTAGTGATGGGGCCACAGGAGTCACTGGTCCTGCCCCAACACAGCAGCGCCTAGCCTGGTGTATCACACAGCAACCTGGCCAATCACACTGACCAGGGCTTGCACAGCTCACGTTTGGTTTCAAAAGCCTGGAAGCCACTGGGGAGATCAGGTTGGTTCTACCAGGCTAACAGCCATACTGTAGAGTACACACACCTGTTCCAGTCCTCGAGGGTGTGGCTGAGATACTCAAAAGGGGTGGGGGGGGGTAGTATTGCTATTGTTTCCATAAAACACCCTATGTTTTTATCTGTTTTCCATTGTCCTGCACTACGAGTTCATTTTCAAATGATTAACGTCATATACAGACGCCACCCTCACCTGCTTAAAAACTACAAACTGGGAATTATCGTCATCACATTAGCAAAATGGCTTTGATACACCAAGGTTGTAAATTAGGTTAAAAACAAACAGCACTCAGAAGCAGGAAGAGTCCATATTTAACAGGGTTATGGGTGTGGCCAACAACACCTGGAGAGAGGGAGGAGGGAGAGAAAGAGGAGGGGTTGACACGCAGCCCAACACCCTCTTCACCCCTCTGGAGAGCAAGGGGTTTAGACAGGTGTACGTAACCCGAGAGGCCAAACCCTAAACTCAGCCCCCTTACTGGCCACGTTTTCACTGCCGTCATATTTCTTTTTCCCCTGTTTGATGAATATCTCTCCGACCACGGGAGTGCGTGGCTAAGGGGGTGGGGGTGCAGAGGGGGTGCAGAGGAGGATGAAGGGGTGCAGGGTCTTCAGTGTACACCTTGTTCAGAGTAGGTATTTGTGTCGGGTGTCCTCATCCAGGGTGAGGTCCACAACCTCCGGGGGAGATACCCAGTTGGGCTGGGGGGACATGGTAGTCCAGAGTTGACCCTGCCGGCCACTGCTGTAGGGCTCCACTGAGTTTGGTTTCCAGGACGAGAGGCTCTGGATCACCCCTCCTCTGGGATGGGCGCATCTGGGGAACAACATGAACACCATCTAATGTGAATGACATCACAGAATCCCCGTCATCAAATCCACCCTTCGTCAGATTTTACTGGGTGATTAAACCCAGCTATTGACAGTGAGAGCTCCGTTAGAACCAACCTGGAGTTCTCTTGCACCCCGACGATCTCCACTTCACTGTCGGAGGAGGCCAACTCCATCTGGCCCTTGTGCTGTGCGGGCTCCCTGTGGGACCGCTCTGCCTCCATGTGGCCTGGAACACACACAACATGGCCAAACACACACACATATCCATGAAAGAGAGCAAGGACACAGAGAGCTGGGCACCCCAGTGGAACACAGAAACACCAGTTGAACAGGGGATAAGGAACGAGGCGCATCACACAATGGAGACATGTGACTGTGAATGAACTGTATGGACATGATATCAGGGGCCGCTTCATAAGCGAGGCGCAACGCACAAGACAGAAAACACAGAGTTCAGACAAGCTCCCAAGGAAGGCCTCTCCCAGCTCGTTCAGCTGTGGCAGCACAGCAAACACTGCTGGGCTTTTCTATGAAGCAGGGAGGGGGGGGGCACCATTGGTTCAGCCAGGAAGGGGTGGGAGGGGTTACCTGGGAGAGAGCGGAGCGCTCTTATACACCCTGCAGGGCGTGTGGCTGCCATTTCCTGGTCCCTGTGTGTTTTTACATCCTGCCTTATCACCGTGGTCCGGACTTTCCCCACATTCACACTCTCCAGGTTAGAATCAGTGTCTGAAATATCATAGTGGCCCTCTACTGGAGGCCCGTCTGCAGAAGACACACACACACACACACACACACACACACACACACACACACACACACACACACAAACAACTGCATTATTCAAATGAGGTTGCCCAGATGGCCTTGACTTGGGCTCAGTGTGCTCTCTGTTGTTGGACTGTCTCTTCTATGGCTTATCCGTGCCATTGGAGCTAGCCTCCCCTATTGAAATGAACAGAAACACGTTGCTCTGGGTAGTATAATTAGGTCTGCATGCTTATGGTGTACCGGTCAGCCATGTTGTTAGGGAATAAACTTGACTTTGCTACCACCACCACCACCAAAAACAAACAGAAAGATCTTTCCAAAATCTGAAACAGACTTAATGCTGCCCAGTAAAACTGTTACCTTTCACCCCATTCAACTTGGTCCCCATATTTTCAGTTGACTTTCCTGAGGGTGTGGAAATGTTTACCAACTAGGTCTGTCAAATGTTAAGCATATGCAAGCATGGGGGAGTGGCACTCAAGTTTCCTGAGAATTATATGCTGAGCACACAAATTGTACCACAAGACAGTTTTAAGGTCTCCGTTTTAATGCTTTTCAAATAACAGCCATTCTCAAACAAGTCAACTCCTACTGGATGCAGTCGTTACAAAAATAGTCAAACAGAAGGTCATCTTCCACTGTGAATACAATAAGGCAAGTCAATGAAGATGCAGCAGTAGACGAACAGGAAATCAAAGCAGAAATGTACAAAATGCAGAACTAGCCTGTGTTTGGCCTGTGAGTCGTAGCTTACTGTCTTGTTGGCTGGTAAAAGGGAGAAGAGAGGGTTCCAGACAAACCCCTGAGCCCCCTGAATGTCTGTCCCTCTGAGCCCCCTCAGTCATGTACAGGAGTGTAGGGTGTCCACTGAGTGGGCCTCGGGGAGTATTAGGAACTAGGCCCTGGCTGAAGGGCAGGCTCCCTACTGGGCAGTCTCTAGGGAGGGTGACACACACACACTCCAGCCAAAAGACTGAGCCCATGTCTGAAGTAACCTATCAGAGTCAAGGCAGAGTCCATAGGGTGGATGGCACTGAGTGTGGTTACCAATGTTATCGTAGATGCCAACTACATTCCAGAGTGAAACCTGGGGAGCTGGTGAAGATAGAAAAGACCACATATAAACCAAGATGATCTCTTTGGTAAACATCAAGCCTGTCTTCTATGGGAGATTCCAATTATTCAAAAGGAGAAGCATAATGCTGTTGTCTAGCACTCTGTCTTGTGGGCTGCGGTCAGAAACATGAGGCATCACAGAGAGGGACAAGATCATCTCGAACAAAAATGGAAGACCGCTACGTCTAGGATAATGTCATGTGACACGTGAAAACAGGCAGAAATCTTTTTGTTTGTTTGTGTAAATCTAAATAAATCAGAACTATGCTCCACTGAGCTGAACACGGAAGCAGTTTTCATACGTTGTTGAAAGTCGACAGAAAGGGAAAGATAGATGAGCGAGAGACAGAGAGAATCCGGCAGGCATCAAAAGAACAGAAGAGCTGTGAGGCAGCTGACCTGCTGGTCCTGGAATGCCAGCCCACAGAGAGCAGC
Source organism: Neosalanx taihuensis (assembly GCA_030340665.1). Classification (NCBI taxonomy): domain Eukaryota; kingdom Metazoa; phylum Chordata; class Actinopteri; order Osmeriformes; family Salangidae; genus Neosalanx; species Neosalanx taihuensis. The sequence continues at coordinate 7,692,859 of CM059301.1, forward strand.
CTGCCTCGTACGCATGCTTCTGGAAAGGTCTCTCAGTTTAGGCTCTTGGGCTATATCGATATTTACATAACTAGGTAGACCACATGCAGAGAAGATAACTTAATGTAGTGTCGTAGTAGTATAACGTGACTTTTTAAAAGAAAAGGAGACAGTGAAACCAAAACATCTTGGTCTGCAGGTTTGGTCTGTATACAGAGAGAACATGTTCCTCCAACACAAAGAACCTTCTGGACATTCCTTCCCAGGGTTTTAGGCATCTGCTGGGTATCCTGCACCTCGTTTACCCCCCCCACCTCCGTTGGCCAGGCGCTGGGGTAACCTAGGTAGTATTGTGGAGGTCAGATTCTGCAGCACCCCACGCATCCTGTCCATCGAGAACTAGCTGGAGGGAGGGGCAGGGTCTCGAACCCCCTCGTGAACAGAACCAGAGAAGGACACTTTTTCCATCTGCTCTGTCAGTGAACTCGTAAACATCAGCAAGACAACATGCGCTGTCCAGTCCAATTAGTTATAATGGCGCATCAACGCAGTTATACTGGTGTAGACCTGGTTTCAGTTTGATAGGTAAGGTACTAAACCATTCAAATAGGCAGCATTTGCTTCAAGCACTGTAGAGGTCACAGACACAGACAGCCTGTTAATGTGACCTTGAAAGTATTGAAGGACATTTGAGGCTCTTTATATTGCACGGAACAGCCAGTACCAATGGACAGCATGACAAGGCGGAAACCACCTCGAGCCACACCTGAAGAGCCAGGTTTCATCATCATACGTCAGAACTGCATTAACACACGTGACAAATCAAAACTGCCAGTCTGGGAAAATAAAAATAAAAAGGCAAGAAAAAGAATCACATTCTAAACATAGGCTAAAAGATGTTTTAAGTTCGACATCCAATCTGATTTAAAAAAAATTGTGTAGGTTAGGAATATTGCATTCATAATACAATTAGCTATTTTCTATTAGTAGGCTACATGTTTGGTGTTAGTAAAGCTATGCCACCAAAATAAAGGTTATGAAAGATTTCCCCAGTCTCTGATTCAGATTCATTGGTTCCCTATGGTTTCACACAGCGAGTCACACAGCGGCTCAGTGGCACAATGATTCCCCACCTACACAAGGCACATGCTAGGAAGCAGCAGCCCCCTGCCTAGAGGCTGACTGGGTGCTGTAATGCACAACTCTACAACATGAGCTGACAGTGTGTGTGTGTATGTGTGCGTGTGTATGTGTGCGTGTGTGGGCGGGGGTGTGTGTGTGTGTGTGTGAGGGGGTGGGTGTGGGCGGGGGGTGTGAGGGGGTGGGTGTGGGCAGGGGTGTGTGTGTGAGGGGGTGGGTGTGTGCGTGTGTGACAGGGGGTGGGTGTGGGCGGGGGGGGGGGGGGGGGTTTGTGTGTGTGCGTGTGTGTGAGGGGGTGGGTGTAGGCGGGGGTGTGTGTGTGTGGAAGCTGGTAAACATGTAAACTTTTGGAATTGGTCATCCTGCAAGCAATACATTAAGAGCCCTGACTTAGAGAGGAAGTGTCAATGTCCAGTGTCATCTATCCCGATACTTATTGTCAGATTGGAGAAATTAGCTTCATTGGTTTCCATAGAAACAAGTCTTTTGGCCTTAACTGAATCAGTGAACTGTAAAAAAAAAAAAAAAAAAAAAAAAAAAAAGGGGGTCTAAATGCCATCATCTTTGTATCTCACAGTGATTCACAGTGCCAGCAGATGTCATGCCTGGCCTGGAGAGAAGCTCCTCCCATTTCACCAACTCCAGTGAAGTTGACTGATTGTATGTCGGTTTGGCATTGAATGCGTTGTCTTTAAATAAACTCAAAATAAAAATCATCGTTAAAGCCTGGAACACCAAAGCCATGGAGAGCAGAGCCGGCACTAAGGTGGTCTGGGGACAGTGTGACCACAGGCTGGATGACAGATCTGCCCCACCTGGTACATTAGGAGGTTCGAGCACATCCACCTCAGGGTCATATGGTCGTGTTGGCAACCATGTTCAAACCAGGACCTTTTCATAAAAACAGCAAAACCCTACTAGTCCCTGTGGGACACCAACATCAAAAAAACGACGTCAACAACAACAACAACAACAAAGACGGCGTCTGCGGGACCCCCGGCCTAAACGTTCAGCAGGGTGGGGTCGGGCGCGTCCAGGTTTCCATTCTGAGCAGCCACTTCCGGCAAGAGGTTGTTGTTGTGGGGCACAGGCGTCAGGCTGGCGTTCTCCCGAGCCAACAGGTACGCCGTCATGGTCTCCTGTGACTCAGACGATGGCAGGAAGGAGCTGGGCGGGGAGGGGCGCGGCGCCCGGTGGCGGCGGCGCCGGCCGCCCTCCCGGGGGTCGCTGGAGTGCTTGGACGAGTCGTCGTCGTCGTCCTCTGAGTCGAGCCGCGTCAGTTTCTCCATCCACACGCGGAAACGCTCCTCCGTCTGCCTCTGCATCACGGCGAAGCGCGTCATGGCCTCCTCCAGGACGCCGCCGATGCTGTTCCTGTCCCACGGGCCGCCGTCCAGCAGGCCGTGAATGTGAGCGCCCACTCCGGATCCCTCTGCACGGCTGAAGCCAGCTTTAAAGACATTGAGGCCAAGCCGTGAGATAACACAGAGGTAGGCAGAAGAAGAAACTTCATACTTGCATTGCTTGGAGGTGGACTTTGATTTTGTTTTTTTGTTTTTTGAGGGGGGGGGGGGAAGAAATAAATGATTTTTTAGGGGGGGGGGTTACATGCGTGCAGATCGACTCTTGACATGCGGATGGACTAGGTCATGCAGTTGGAGCAGGCTGGTCTGTGTGCAGAGAATGCGGTAATGGTTGATATGGAGGTCTAGAGATCCAGGATGGAGGAGAGAGAGCGCTGGGCTGCAGGAGAGGCACCTGGCTGAGACTCGCAGGGCGCCTCGAGTCAGTCTGAAGGCTTTATGGTGTACAGACTAATATTGCTTCATGAAACAGAGGAAGATACTTAACTACAGCCCACACACACACACACACACACACACACACACACACACACACACACACGTCCGCACCGTCAAACACACGCGCCACAAAAATACTTCCACAGGTTCCAATTCACAGAGCCGTACATCAACTATAAGCAGCAGGTTATGAATCAGACACTGTTCTAACCAACCCATAGAACTCCTACAGCAAAACCTTTACATGACATCCCAGCAGTGTCCACAGGTGCCAGAGAGAGAGAGAGCTGTGCCTACAGCCAGAGAACCAGAAGTACAACGTCATCTTAAACTGTGAACAAATAGCTTAGGCTTATCGGGCTATTTCAAAATGCCAGTCCAGAGCTGATTCTGTCCCACCTCCCCTGTCAATGAAGAGCTCACACCTGAGACTAGGAAACTACTAGGAAACACCAGTCACCCAGGACAGGTCTGAACAAAGCTTAAAGGCTACGGTGCAACAACAGCATGGCGCACAGGGACTTGAGGGACAATTAAAGGCTGCAGGGACCAGGACAAAATAATTTCCAGCCTATCAGGAAGGTTGGTGATGTCTGCCTGGGCTGGGGACTACCGAGAACTAGAAGCCCCCCTGATGAACGCGGAACTCGAAGCCAGTCGGCTTCTAATTGGTATTAAATGGAGATTAGCCTCTAGAGTTGATCTCTATTCCGATCCCTGCAACCTTCCAGTACATGACACATATCTGCTGGAGGTTAGATCCCTCTGTGTTGGCTACACCATGTAGCAACTCCACACAAGGGAGTCCCGAGGCTGCTGCTGGCCTCAATGTTACCACAACACCGGGAGCAGATCAGATAACATGAAGCCATTGTCTATTTACAGTTAATGCTGGAGGTTAAGAATTGCTGAACAGACCCCGAACAAGCAGACCCATGGAGAACAGTCCATTTACCATGATCATGACACCATGTCCAGATACCCCAAGCATGCAAACGATGATCCAAAACACATCGACTCATAATACAGAACACTCAGTAGAGGTGATTTAAGTGACTGTGTGGTTATGGACATAATGGGTGTAACCTGTCATGGTGAATGAAGACGAATGTGGCGTGACAAAAAAAGATGGGACATTCAGTGTTTCAGCTATTAGGCTGTCCGTGTGCAGGGATGAACACACACACACCCACACAGAAAAGCACCTGTATGTTGGTCTGCCATGTCAGCAGATTGGCAACTGGTTATAACTCCTGAAGTGTTCTTAACGAGCTCATGAAGTGTTCTTAACAAGCTCATCTCGAACATTGGAGAGAGACGTGGGAACGGTTCAAAGTGACTGCAAAGTGACTTATGTAGGACGTGACTACAGGTATCAGTTACTTGGCTACACATATTTAGCATCATGTATGCTATACTGGCTGAAGTGGTGTTAGCTCAGTGTGTGTTCAGTTATAGAGGGCTACAGGTGTGTGATCCAGGCTCTTACCTGGGATGTCTGAGTTGATTGTCTTGCCAGCGGCAGCCTCGTTGTCCTCGTCATCAGAAGTGCTGGTGCTGGAGTCACAGGTGAGGTCGCTGTCGCTCGTACTGCTGTCCTGCAGCAGGTTGTACTTCTTCCTCGCTGCAGCTTCCCTCTTCTGCCTCAGCAGACGCATGCGCTCCTTGTGCTTCTGGCTCCGGTGACCCTTGACCTTTGCCAGACGCCCGTTGGTCTGCTTCTCCGGCCCGGCGCCAGCAGCCACCGCTGCAGACGGATGACAGCGGTTCTTCTTGGCGGCCATTGTGTTGGGGGTGGACATCTCGCTCTCGGAACGCGAGCGCCGAGACTTGCGCCCCCCTGACGCTGCCACTGCCGTCTGGCCGCCTACCGCCATCCCCGGGTCAGCCCCGCCGTCCACGGTCCCCCCCCCCCCCTCCTCCGTGCCCGGCATCTGCCGCGTCCTCCCCCGAAGACAGAGTGTCCGAGTCGGCCAGGTGGCCGCTGGAGGAGGGGGACAGCAAGCAGGGGTTGGAAGAGTCGCTCTCGTAGACTCGTCCAGCGGCAGGCTTCGTATTGCTGTCTGTAGACGCGTGCTGGGACTCTGGGGAGTCTCTGCGGAGCTCCTGCATCAGGCAGGGCATGGACAGCAGGCTCGGCTCTCCCTCCGTCTGCAGGGGGCTGTCCCCCTCCTTCTCCCCTGGCGGAGAGCTGGTGGTGGTCGTCTCTGTCTTCAGCGCCTCATCCGGCTCCCCTCTGACTGCCGCACCTGCCGAGCCCTCCTCCGAAGGACACTCGGGGAGGATCTCAGAATCCAAATACTCCTCTGACTTCTCTGAGTCAGCCATCTTCATGCTAGTTGAGTGCAGAGCCCCACAGTCAGACTCTCTAAGATGACTGTGCATGGACAGGAACTCAACTACAGCCTTTAGAAAGAAAGAGAAAGTTATCACTCAACCTTTTTCCAACCACATCTGGTAAACTGATGAAGAAAATCAAAGTAACTGTTTCAATAGACGCCATATGCAAGCTGCCTTATGATTAATGTGAAACTTATCTCTCCATTGCCACTCTGCCATATTGTATACTGATAGCTCAGCTGGCTATTATAATGTTACGTTTAACTCCTAAACCATATGTCTGCTGTTCCTAAATTCAATACGGGAGGCTTTTCGTAAGATCTCAGTGACACAGACAGAGCCTTATCTATCATGTATGAACAACACGGGGGTGACCAAGGCCATCAACGTTCAGTCTCACCTCTACAGTCTACCATTGCGATACTACTTGCTCACACGCTAGCTCAGTTCGTACTTAGAACCATAGACATTACAAAGGTGATTTTATAAATAGACATTATAAAGGTGATCTTTATGATGTCTATGCTTAGAACGATCGTCCCAGATTACACCCGATGATCATTATACCAAAAGTGGATCATGTCATTTCTACTGCATTGTAATTTTCTTGCAGTCCCCTTATTTTACACGACCTACACATGCTACTATTAGACACTCTGATATAGCACAGTTCACCCCGGGCCGCCCAATAATACTACTACTAATAATAATATCTTAACGAATGTCCCCAGCATTTGGGGTAAAGTCGACAGAATACATTTTAGTTTAAGCGCGGTTGGTTGGACTGCATATGAATAAATGAGCACTTATAATGTAATGCTTCTGATGATAGTTCAGCTGCTCAGGCAGTGGGACGTTAGAGCACCTGCGCCACTCGACACGGAGCCTTAACTACGGTAGTCTAGCTAGCTTCAATACTTTTATCTAATAAAATAATAAAATAAAGCTAATCTAATCTAGCCGTTTATTTAGCTTCTCCACTTTAGCGCGAGCTGTGTACAGTCTGTCTGTAGTGCGCGAGACAGTTAACAACTTACCGGGAATGTTATACTCTTCTTGTTCCAGTGTCCGACTTTTTTGACATCGTCGTTAATTTTAACCCTAATTTAACATACATAGGTAATATAAAACGTAATAAAGAACGCTTAATTTGCGAAGTGGACCTTGCTTAAGTCCACTTAAACCGTAGGATACGTTATTCTAGCTAGCTAGCTATTTCGCTAGCTATTTCAAAATGTCCCCATCAGCCGTTGTTCACTTTAAAATCAATGCGTCATATCCGGAGTGTGTGGGCGTCTGTCTGTGAGGATAGCGTCGCCTGTCGCAGTGGAAGAGTATGCAAACTACATGTTCAGAATCAGAATACCAATAATCCCAATAGGTTCCCTTCTGACGGATGAATCTAAACACTGAGGAAAATGGACTGTTGAAACTTTAAAGGAGGCAAGTCAATAAAGAAATGAAAGTAAACAAGAATTCTTTATTAGCCATGGGAAATTATTAACACAGTACTGCAGGGAGCATCAACATACACAAGCTTGAAGCATTAGGTTTCCATCTGCTTCACACTCCCAATTTAAAGACTCATCTTCCTTTCAGGGTCTTCCTTTAGATATGGACGCATTCATGAAGTCCACCTTCGCCTCCAGTTCAGAATCAATGGCAGCCTTGAATAAAAGGAAAATAACTGTTAAAACAAGAATGTGAAGCCCAAATCTAAAAAGGGTGCATGTTCCATCTAAATAAAACTCCTTTAGAACACGAGATAGAGTCCTGAAAACAGGAAAACTATACTTATATTGTGGCAAAAGCTTACCAATTCCCTCTTCGACTCTTCAATCTTCACTTGTGCAAGAGAGAGATTCTGCAGATAGAAACATGGCACAGCTGATGTGAGTACAAAACTGTACAAAATGTATGTTCTGAATGTACAATCCAAGTTACGAAAACAACATACAGGGCTCAAGTCTCTGTAAGGTTCCAGCTTCTTTGTTAAAGGCACAATTTCCTGTTTCAACATGGCAACTTTCTGTAGGTAGGAAAGAGAAAAATGACTTTTTGTGAAAACAGTTTGACTTGTTTAGCGTTCTGCTATGTGTGAATCCTGAGGCTCACCTCTGTAAGCTCCATCAGTGACTGGTGGGAGAGTCGATTCTCCATGTGCCTCTTTGCAAGCTGATCCTGTAAGGGAAGATTCAAGGACGCAGCAACATAATTGTAATGCAGCAACATGGCCATTAGTGTCATACTATGGCAGTAGTAGCTTTATAACATCAAAATGGTGATTTGCTTAATACTACCTATGATATAGTATAATAATCCAATGTGAAAGGCAGCATGGGCAATTTAGGCAAATTGTTAGACTGCATGTTAGGCCATACACTGCACAAGCCCCAGGTGACAAAAAGTACAGTACATTTTTAATTGACTAACCGTTGACATATCGTTCCGGAATGACAGTTCTTTGGCTTTAGCTTTCGCAAAATCCTTGTTCAGGAGCCGCTCCTCTGCCTTGGCAGACTCTATCGCCTGAGTATCCTTTGTTTTGTTGAGGTCCCTGGAATTAGATAGAAATAGAGTTGAACAACAGCGCTGACAATGTCACTTGTACAAAGTTATGATTAGGCTACGGTGACTGTGAACCTTCAAAACAATGTCATTTCTCAAACAAGCATGTAAATGACTAACTTACTCCTGTAAAGACTTCCGTAGAACCAAGGTGTCTGCTAGTCTTTTTCTGACTGCTTTGAGCTCTCGGTCCAATCTCCTGTCATACTTCTCAGCTTCCACAAGCTCGTTAGTCAAATTATTTATTGCAGGAACAAAGCTACAGAGACAATATTTGATGAGACAATGCCAAAATGAACCAAGTAAGTTAGCTGTGCATGTGGACTTGGAGACAGGCAAACTATTTCAATATGTTTACCTTCCAAGAGAAGTGTCTTTGATTCCAAGCACCATGGCACAGGACACCAAGGAAGACAGGTAGTCAGATGTAGGTTTTGCCAAACTTCCAGCAGACAGACCTACTCCTTGTAAAACTACATCCTGGAGATGGTCGGCTGTAGAAATATAAACAGGAAGAACAAAATATTCTCAACAAGCATGTCATTCAAAATTTGCCTTCACTACCTTACTACTTGATACCAACTACCAAAACAGTATTTCATGCCATAATCTCACTTAAAAAGCTCCTTTAAGTAACCTATTAAGGAGTACATGTCCCTCCACCTACCATCCGCCTGGTATTCTGATGCTTTCTGCTTGTGGTCCTCAGTCAGTAAAGCTGTCTCTGTGCATCTTTTCTCACTTGCTACAGCCAGCTGGTACAGTATGTCCACAGTTCTTGTGTTGACCTCATACTGTGGAACTGGTTGATCTCCAAACACAGAGCTGAGCCACTGGCTGACCTGACATGAGAAAGCAAAGTTAACGAAAATTGACTGTTCAAGTCGCCACAAAAATGGCAACTTTACAGTGATTCAAGAGGCGTTGAGTGACTCATAAATTAGTCTGTAATAAACAACCAACGCAACAAAAAAGAAGCCAAACCTTTTTGCCTTTTTCGCACATTTCAACAAACCAAAGTGAAAAGAGTTTAAGTAGAACAAGTTCTGTTTCATTTGAATCCTGCGGATCTGATGTTATGGTTTCGCGCCCCGTTTCAGCTGGTCCTTCACTTCCGGCTGGAGAGACATTGTGATAGGATGAAATACATTCGTTAACGTTGTCCGGTTTTAGGCACAAGATTGATTTTAAAAGCAATAAATTCATTTTCAGACATGTTCACAAGCTATCCTGAGAACTGTTTTTGAAATAAAATGTATTACGAATCAAATCCACAGGGTTTAGGTCTCTTAGTTATTGTTAGGATTCCAGTAAATTTACCTGAAAGTAACCTTCATTATTATTACAGTCGTCATTTCTAATAATAGCATAATTGGTGCTTTCAATTTGTACATTCATGTTGTGCATTAATTGTATTCCTATGTGCATTGACGTAACATTGAGCCACTGTAACAAAAAAGTTTTCCTTGGGGATCAGTAAAGTGTTTCTTATTTAACCATGCCAGGAGAAAAAATGTTTAATTTGAGGAGACATTATTGCACTATTATGGTGTAACAAAAATATTCCTCAACGTACATTAACACTAAAACAAAAACTATTAAAGTAACTACAGTAGTGTTTCCGGGGCACTGTGACCTTTCTCTAATCATTGCTGTGTCCTCCATCTTCTTCACTCTACTCAGTTCAGCCGGTTCTGGAGGAGGAAACATCAAGATGCTGTCTGTTCGTGTTGCTGCGGCTCTTGCCCGCACTCTGCCAAGACGGGCTGGATTTGTAAGCATTTCTATTGCATTATTTGAGTTAAAGGAATGTGTTTCACCGTATATATTTGCAGTCAGTTGTTCAATGTTGGCAAATGGCGAGGCCGTGCATGCACACCGCCATCTTGCACTTGAGGTCTTGTTTCATTAGAAGTGCGATTGACATTTGATGTTGCTCATGCCTGCAATTCTAGCTTGAGACAAAAGTACATAATGTTTCTTAACAGTTTCATTAAAAAAAACTGCATACGTGTCCTTATGTTCGTTGTCAGTGTAGTTCCGCTTAATAGCGACGTCAATGAATGTCATTAGTTATTGAAGGTCAGATTTTGAACTAATCCACATTGCTGCATGTTTTCCAACACGTTGTTCTAAGCGTGCACACAAAGTGACACCGAGTGTGTGTATTACTGCTAATTATTTGAATTGTGACATTACTCTGCAAGGTCATGCAGCACCTAAGACAGTTGCCAGAGTGCTTACTAGTATGCAATCTATTCAGAGCAGAGGATCATAGGTTCGTTTGTGACATTCAAATGTGTCTTTGAACCTATCCTTGCAGGTTTCCAAAAGTCTCCCAGTTGCATGTGTAGGAGTCAAGCACCTCCACACCAGCAGACCATGGCTGGTGAAGACAGGTCAGTGCTGGAATCATGCAGACTGTATTGAATGAGTTATTCCAAATATTGTTGAAGTTGTGGGCAGCCTCTATGCTGTGACAAAGTTCTAGGCCCCTACACCTTGCAGACATATGAAATTTGACCAAATGAGTCACATGGCTATTTTGTGTTTTGCAGGCACCGCAGAGGTGTCATCAATCCTGGAAGAGAAGATCATGGGAGCTGAAACCAGCAGCGACCTGGAGGAGACTGGCCGTGTGCTGTCCATCGGTGACGGTATTGCCAGGGTGTACGGTCTGAGGAACGTTCAGGCTGAGGAGATGGTGGAGTTCTCCTCAGGACTCAAGGTGAGACAACATGGGGCTGGTGGGGAATCATGAGGAGAGGCATTCAGGCATCAATTATACAATTCCAAGCTTGCTCTCTGTGGTACAAACATAATTAAAATCAGAGCTGCTATTGTAAAAAAAACACACACACAAAAAAATATTGTTATCAAATATGTTAATAGTACTACAGGCTTCAATACACCTGCTAGTCAACCATGTACCTTCTCACCTCCCCAGGGCATGTCTTTGAATTTGGAGCCTGACAACGTTGGTGTGGTGGTGTTCGGTAACGACAAGCTGATCAAGGAGGGGGACATTGTGAAGAGGACCGGAGCCATCGTGGACGTGCCCGTGGGCGAGGAGCTGCTGGGGCGCGTGGTGGACGCTCTGGGGAACGCCATCGATGGCAAGGTCAGCACAACAAGTTGGTTTGCTCAGAGGTGCATCGTGATGATGAGGAAGCAAAGGTTGCCAAACATGTTAAACATCTTTTGGATTATTATTATTTTGTAGACTGAAATTTTTCAAGGTGAAGTGAACGTTTAGGAAGTCTGATTGTCCATAATTCTACATCCTGGTCATGTTGAAATGTTGCGTTGTGTTCCTCAGGGCCCCCTGGGCTCCAGTATCAGAAGGCGTGTGGGCCTGAAGGCCCCTGGCATCATCCCTCGTATCTCTGTGAGAGAGCCCATGCAGACTGGCATCAAGGCCGTCGACAGCTTGGTGCCCATTGGCCGTGGCCAGCGTGAGCTTATCATTGGTGACAGGCAGACTGGGTAAGGAGAAGTGAGCTCATTTGTGTGGGAAAAGTATTTTATTATGGATGTTTAGGGAGCCTGGGCTGTAATGTTATTCTCCCGAACCACTGGTATTATTTTCCCCACTTGAATTCTCCATGTATCATCTTTCTAACTCAGAAAAACCGCCATTGCCATCGACACCATCATCAACCAGAAGCGCTTTAACGACGGTACAGAGGAAAAGAAGAAGCTGTACTGTATCTATGTGGCCATCGGCCAGAAAAGATCCACTGTGGCCCAGCTGGTGAAGAGGCTGACCGATGCTGATGCCATGAAGTACACCATCGTGGTGTCGGCCACCGCCTCTGATGCCGCCCCCCTGCAGTACCTGGCCCCCTACTCTGGCTGCTCCATGGGAGAGTTCTTCAGAGACAACGGCAAGCACGCCCTCATCATCTACGACGATCTGTCCAAGCAGGTTAGTCAGAACACATGTCACTGTGCTTGTAGGAATATTTTATTTGTATGTTTTTTATGGTTCTCTTTGTGGTCCAGTTTTTCAGTGTTGAGACCCTTGCCCTCTCCCCACCCCCTGTGTGTTCCCAGGCTGTGGCCTACCGCCAGATGTCCCTGCTGCTGCGTCGCCCCCCTGGTCGTGAGGCCTACCCCGGAGACGTCTTCTACCTGCACTCCCGTCTGCTGGAGAGAGCGGCCAAGATGCACGACAACTTTGGAGGCGGATCCCTGACTGCCCTGCCCGTCATCGAGACCCAGGCTGGTGATGTGTCTGCCTACATTCCAACCAACGTCATCTCCATCACAGACGGCCAGGTGCGTGTGAACAGCAGTGGCTGTACCTGGGGGGGGTTTGACACTTTTTTTTCTTTGCTTTTTTTTCTCCTGTTTTCTAATCTGACCCCCCCCTCTTCTCCCCCTCAGATCTTCCTGGAAACTGAGCTGTTCTACAAGGGTATCCGTCCCGCCATCAACGTGGGTCTGTCTGTGTCCCGTGTCGGCTCTGCTGCCCAAACCAAGGCCATGAAGCAGGTGCGCTCTCAGATATCAACATGCTGTCAGCAGCCCTTCTGTGCTTAACTGGGACACAAGTGAAAAAATGCCTCCGTTAAATTGCTAAAGTGGAAGTATGGAATGACATGGTTACGTTTCCAGCACAGGTTTCATGTCAGTGTTGACCCTCCTTGTCTGCTAGGTGGCCGGTACCATGAAGCTGGAGCTGGCCCAGTACCGTGAGGTGGCTGCCTTCGCCCAGTTCGGCTCTGACCTGGACGCTGCCACCCAGCAGCTGCTGAATCGTGGAGTCCGTCTGACTGAGCTCCTGAAGCAGGGACAGTACTGTGAGTACTGAGACTAAGAGCATTTTTAAAAATTCCTCAGGGTCACTTGAAAATGTGGGATCAGGATACCTCAGCTTTTGCCATTTATTACATTTTTGTATTAATCCGGTTTAAATGTGTCCTCGTTTTACCATGCAGGCCCCATGGCCATTGAGGAGCAGGTGACGGTCATCTATGCCGGTGTGAGGGGACACTTGGACAAAATGGAGCCCAGCAAGATCACAAAGTTCGAGAAGGCTTTCCTGCAGCATGTTCTTAGCCAGCACCAGGACCTCCTGGCAACAATTAGGTAAGGAAAGACTGCTTGCTAACAAAGACACTTAATACGCCTGTTAAGGGACTTAAACAGACATTTTGAGTAAATTTAGGAATATTTTTAGTCTGATATTGTGTTCTCATGTATGTCCATGTGTATTCCATGTGTATCATTGCACTACTCGCTTCATTTGTATTATTATTGTATTATTTGTAACATTTGTATTCCTTGTCTATATGTATCATATCTGCAGTGTATCTTACATGGTATTCATTTTCATTTTATTAGTAGGCCACATTTATGTTCTATGTTTGCTCATTCCTGCCAAAGTAAATTCTATGTTTGTTTATCTTGCATAGCGAATAAACCCCCATTCTGATTCATAATTGACATGTCATCCATTCTCGTTCCAGGGCTGATGGTTCTATCTCAGAGTCCTCAGACACCAAGCTGAAGCAGATCGTCTTGACTTTCCTCTCAAGCTTTGAGTAATTTTCAGTTCCCAAAAATGTTTTGTCAATGTTTGCATAGTGCGCTTCGATTAAACTTTCTATGGACTTCGGAAATTCAAGTGGCACTTGATCTTTAATGTACAGATATCTCCTAAAAGAAAATAAAGTATTCCTATGCCAGGAGCCTTGGACGTTTGTGTTTTACTGAGCTTCATTGTCCTTCTCTTCCTTCGAAATACGTAGTAGCAGTCTTCAATGGAACCTTTTTATGTTGGACTGCATAGATAAAGGGGAGGGTTTATCTCAGTAGTTAAGGACTTTAAGTGGTTGCAGCATGAAATGTAATATTATATATATTTTAGGTCACTTTGGATGAATGCTTAATAAATGGGTAATTAAAACTGGTATATATATATATTATTGTTTGCTTATTCAATACATTAGATTTCCATATAATTAAATCTGTCCTTTGGTATGTTAATATTTAAGGAAGCATTGTAAACACATTTTACACTTAATACCTTGGATCATGTTCACAATTTAGTATGTGTATTTGTTAACCTGTGAATAATCAGTTGACCTATATTGTTAAAATTGAATGAATTATGTTAGAACAAGCCATTATAAATGTAAAGATTAAACATGGCTCAGGCTCCATGTCACGTGATTGACCATTTTGAACCAATAAAAAAAGAGTTACCTTTCCAACCAATAAGAAATCGTTGCTTGGGGAAGAAAGCGAGGGGGACTTTCTTCTGATTGGCCCTTTGGTGTTTCACGTTCCGATTTCCACTGCAGCGCTGATCAAGCAAGAGCTGCCGGCTCGTGAACTGAAGCGTTCAGTTGGTGAATTAACATTTTGAGAGGAGGTCAATTAACTAACTGTCAAATAAGACATTACTTTTATTGAACGTTTCTACGAGGCCGAGCAACATGGCTTCAGGAGGAGAGTAAGTTATCGTGTCTTTTGCTAAAGCTACTCTTTGTTGTCCGTTAGCTGCCCGTTTAAATACTATATAACAAATGGTTCGCTTTGTGTCAAAGTTAGCAGCCAGCTACCGTGCTAGCAAGCTAACAGTAGCTCACTAGCTAGCTAGCAAACGTTCTCTTCGCAGACCAGAATAACGAGTAGTGCTGCTGAATGTCTTTAGCTTTGAGATACAGACTTTACCTAACAAACACGTACCAGACCTATTGACTAAACGTAGGGCAGCTTTTCTATTGCAAACGTAACTTTCCCCCAGTTGTTGCCTTTCCACCCAAAGGATGCTACCGGTTGAAAAGCTAATGCTATCCCCTGTCTGATCCACGGCTTTCTTGCTGTGTCATGTGGGCCTTCAGAGCAGCTAGCTAACCTGGCAGGCTAGCGAGCTAATCCAAAGCTACCAAGCTTCTCTGTGTCTCTTTGAAAGCTGAAACTTCACAGTCAGCTCTAATCTAGGCTCCTTTGTTTCGTAGCTCTACACGGTTTGAGATCAGATAGGTCGTATTTGAACGTATTCGTCAAACACTCGAATGACAACACGCACGTTTTTTTTAAGGTGTTTATAGTTGAAACTGTCATTCTTTGCAGTAAGAGTTTAAATACCTGAACAGTGGGCTTCTGTGCCTCACTCCTTCATAGCATGTCGGTCCATTCAAATGTAATCCACCATTAAATGAGTTACTTTACCCAACTTGCTCACTCATTAGGCTACGTTCTCTGTCATCTCCAGATCGAAGAGTGATGACCTTTCCACTGCCATTCTAAAGCAGAAGACCAGGCCCAACCGCTTAATAGTGGATGAATCGATCAATGAGGACAACAGTGTGGTCTCACTGTCCCAGGTGAGGACACCACGTTTGTTTAAAAAAACAAACCATGTCCTTTATATTGCATCCATGGCCACACAACTGATGGCCTTCCCACTGATATAAGTGTTTAATATTGGTGTTTGGCTGGTGCCTTTTGTCTTGCCCCAGGCCAAGATGGATGAGCTACAGCTGTTCAGGGGGGACACAGTTCTGATGAAGGGCAAGAAGCGGCGGGAGAGCGTCTGCATCGTGCTCTCCGACGACACCTGCTCCGACGAGAAGGTCCGCATGAACCGAGTGGTCCGGAACAACCTGCGAGTCCGGCTGGGAGATGTCATCAGGTGAGAGGACGAAAGGAAGGGAGAGGATTGAGAGCATGTTGACATAAGTGTTGATGGATGGGAAATGGATGAAATGAGACTGCTGGCTGCACTTTGGTGAATCCGCTCTAGCTCTCCTAGCATTATGGATTTAAGTGCTCTTAGGCCGTTTAAAGTAGGGGCAGGTGTGCGCCTCTTCTGAGATGGTTGCTGATGGTTGCCTTTGTTGCTAATGTAACACTACTTGATCTGTTAAAGTTCAAGTTAGTACCAGTTTCATTATGTCACCCTTTCTAAAGTAGGGCTCTGTGCAGTCATTAGAGCACTAAGAACCCTTTCAGTCCTGTGACCCAGATTTGTCCTGTTCGCTCTGCCAGCATCCAGCCCTGCCCAGACGTGAAGTACGGGAAAAGAATCCACGTCTTGCCCATCGATGACACAGTGGAGGGCATCACAGGGAATCTGTTTGAGGTCTACCTCAAGCCCTACTTCCTGGAGGCTTACAGGCCCATTAGAAAAGGTCTGTGTGTGTGTCTGTGTGTGTCTGTGTGTGTCTGTGTGTGTCTGTGTGTGTCTGTGTGTGTCTGTGTGTGTCTGTGTGTGTGTTTTGTAGTGACATTTCTACCTTATGTTGCAGGGGATATCTTTCTGGTGAGGGGAGGCATGCGTGCTGTGGAGTTCAAGGTGGTGGAGACAGACCCCAACCCCTACTGCATTGTTGCCCCTGATACAGTCATCCACTGTGAGGGTGAGCCAATCAAGAGAGAGGTATGGGCATAAGAATCAACACCACAGTTCTAGAACCCCCACATTTTGTAGATGGATAAGCCCTGTGAAAAGGAAATGGCCAAATATTTTTTGTAACAGTAATCTACTTTCATATACCGTATTTTTCGGACTATAGGGCGCACTTAAAAGCCTTTATTTTTCTCAAAAAACGACACTGCGCCTTATAATCCGAAGCGCCTTATATATGGATTCATTATTTTGTTTACTGACCTTTAAGCGATTTTTGTGTGGTACAAGGCAATAAAAAAAAAAAGTTTTAGTACGACTTTGGTAAACTACAAAGCCGCACCGCTTGCAGCATTACGGTTACCGTAACCAGGAGTGTCGCGGAGTAATACATACTGTGCTTCACCATAATATCATTCGACTGATTTATCTGACTGTTTTTTTCCGCTTAATGCGCCTTATAGTCTGGTGCGCTTTATATATGAATTTTTTTTTTTGAAAATAGACCATTCATTGACACTGCGCCTTATAATCCAGTGCGCCCTATAGTGCAAAAAATACGGTACCTACTTTCCTATATTGAGGCGTGAACATGTCTTGTTTGTGCGTAGGATGAGGAGGAGTCCTTGAATGAGGTGGGTTACGACGACATCGGAGGCGTGAGGAAGCAGTTGGCTCAGATCAAGGAGATGGTGGAGCTGCCCCTCAGACACCCAGCTCTGTTCAAGGCCATCGGAGTCAAGGTCAGAGAGGGCTCACTCTCACTCACACTCTCTGATATTCCCTTCTCCGCTTGTTGTCTGGGATTTCCCTACTACATACATTAATGTTCTGAGTGTGGTGTGCCTGATGATCTGAATGTCCTTAATAAATGGACGTTCTCCGCAGCCTCCTAGGGGAATCCTGCTGTACGGGCCCCCTGGAACAGGAAAGACTCTGATTGCTCGAGCCGTAGCCAATGAGACGGGAGCTTTCTTCTTTCTCATCAATGGTGAGAGATGCATGAACCAACACAGAGAGCATGTCCACTGATGTTAATCTAGAGGGCAGAGGGGAACTCCAGCAGTGTCTCAGCAGGGTGGAAATAGTGATGTCACTCCAGGCTGCTAACAGCAGTTTCATGTTTCTTCAGGTCCTGAGATCATGAGCAAACTGGCCGGGGAGTCAGAGAGTAACCTGAGGAAGGCTTTCGAGGAGGCAGAGAAGAACGCTCCCGCCATCATCTTCATCGACGAGCTGGACGCCATTGCACCCAAGAGAGAGAAGGTTAGCCGTTAGTAGACAAATAAAATAGCTTGTCTGTAAAATAACTCCTCATTAAAGCATATAGAAATGTCTAACAAATCCTTAGTTCAGAACTGTGCGGAACTGGCTATTACTGAATTTCCACCCCCGTAATCTTTAGTGATAACGAACATGCTCCACTTACTGGTACATGTGGCACTATAGCAGGCTAGCTTAGCTTAGTTTGGCCATGATGACCAGGATGCTGCGGTTGCTCACTGTCCTCCCCCCCCCGCAGACACACGGAGAGGTGGAGAGGCGCATCGTGTCCCAGCTCCTCACTCTCATGGACGGTCTCAAGCAGAGGGCGCACGTCATCGTCATGGCAGCCACCAACAGACCAAACAGCATTGACCCCGCCCTCAGGCGATTCGGTACTCCCCCCTATTTCATGTTGGTTTTTTTTAAAAAATATTTTTAGTATTAAGAGATTTTTGCTCAACTGGGACTGTTTCTCTACCCAGGGCGCTTTGACAGAGAGGTGGACATTGGCATCCCTGATGCTACAGGCAGACTAGAGATCCTCCAGATCCACACCAAGAACATGAAGCTGTCTGATGATGTGGACCTTGAGCAGGTGAGTGTCAAACTCATTGTTGGTACTCATGAGAGTTTGTCCCATGTGCATGGGGGGTGCTGCTATGCTAACCTGGTCCCCTCCACTCCCCCTGCTAGGTTGCCAACGAGACCCACGGCCATGTGGGCGCTGACCTGGCGGCCCTGTGCTCCGAGGCTGCCCTGCAGGCCATCAGGAAGAAGATGGACCTGATCGACCTGGAGGACGACACCATCGACGCCGAGGTCATGAGCTCCCTGTGCGTCACCATGGACGACTTCAGGGTGAGCGCCGCCGCCGCAGCCTCCTGTGGGGGGACTGCTGAACCAGCACGCTTCACATCTGCCACTGTGTGTTTGCTGGCTTCATGCTTAGTGTGACTTATCCTGTGTGTCGCTCCCCAGTGGGCACTGAGCCAGAGCAACCCCTCTGCCCTGAGGGAGACGGTGGTGGAGGTGCCCAACATCTCCTGGGAGGACATTGGAGGCCTGGAGGATGTCAAGAGGGAGCTGCAGGAGCTGGTCCAGGTAAGACCCACCCCACCCCACCCCAGCCCTGCCCAAGCACACAACATGGTTTAGTCTGGAGCTTCTGCTTCCTCCCTCCTGTTAATGGAGGTTCATCTCTCGGTGATCCCAAATGCTCATTACCATTCTAGGGGATGAGATAACCTGTGTATGTTGATGGATTGGTTGAGTGGTATAGATGCAGTCACACTCTGCTTGACTGCTTTCCTGCTCCCCCCCACCCCAGTACCCTGTGGAGCACCCTGACAAGTTCCTGAAGTTCGGCATGACCCCATCCAAGGGGGTGCTGTTCTACGGCCCCCCCGGCTGCGGTAAGACCCTGCTGGCTAAGGCCATCGCCAACGAGTGCCAGGCCAACTTCATCTCCATCAAGGGCCCGGAGCTGCTCACTATGTGGTTCGGAGAGTCTGAGGCCAACGTCAGGGAGATCTTTGACAAGGTAACCTAACCTCAGGCCTCGGAACATGGGTGTGGGTTCTCGCACTGTAACATCAGGCCTCAGTAGAACATGGGTGTGGGTTCTCACACTGTAACATCAGGCCTCAGTAGAACATGGGTGTAGGTTCTCACACTGGAACATCAGGTCTCAGTAGAACATGGGTGTGGGTTCTCACACTGTAACATCAGGCCTCAGTAGAACATGGGTGTGGGTTCTCGCACTGTAACATCAGGCCTCAGTAGAACATGGGTGTGGGTTCTCACACTGTAACATCAGGCCTCAGTAGAACATGGGTGTAGGTTCTCACACTGGAACATCAGGCCTCAGTAGAACATGGGTGTAGGTTCTCACACTGGAACATCAGGTCTCAGTAGAACATGGGTGTGGGTTCTCACACTGTAACATCAGGCCTCAGTAGAACATGGGTGTGGGTTCTCGCACTGTAACATCAGGCCTCAGTAGAACATGGGTGTGGGTTCTCACACTGTAACATCAGGCCTCAGTAGAACATGGGTGTAGGTTCTCACACTGGAACATCAGGTCTCAGTAGAACATGGGTGTAACATCTACCTGTAACAGTCCTGTTAGTTCATTCCAGATACAGTTTGTGTCAGTTAGAAAGATGAGATCTGTGCTCCATTCGAACATGAAGAGTCAACATGGTTCCAGGTCTGACCCTGGTGGTGTGTCTGTGTTCCAGGCTCGCCAGGCCGCTCCCTGTGTCCTCTTCTTCGACGAGCTCGACTCCATCGCCAAGGCCCGTGGTGGGAACGTGGGTGACGGGGGCGGAGCTGCCGACCGCGTCATCAACCAGATCCTGACAGAGATGGACGGCATGTCCAGCAAGAAGAACGTGTTCATCATCGGCGCCACCAACAGGCCCGACATCATCGACCCGGCCATCCTGCGGCCCGGCCGCCTGGACCAGCTCATCTACATCCCCCTGCCTGATGAGAAGAGCCGCATCAACATCCTCCAGGCCAACCTCCGCAAGAGCCCCATCGCCAAGGCAAGCCGCTGCTCACACTGCCCAACATGGAGGCTTTCTCTGGGGCTGGACAGCCACACCCCACCTTAGCTGTGATTTCCAACACCCATGACTGGAGCTCATCAGCGAGCCAGTAAATGCTTCCATCTAAGGCGTGTTACCATGTTCAGATTCATCCTCTTGGCTCTAGCATCAGGGCTGTACTTATTTACCCTTTGCTTAGTCACATTGCTTTACGATGTAGATATGGTACAGAGTATTATTATTAATCTGGTGCCATTAAACTTTTTTTTTTATGATCCTTTTGTCTCGTGTCCAGGAAGTGGACCTGGACTTCCTGGCCAAGATGACTAATGGCTTCTCAGGCGCTGACCTGACAGAGATCTGCCAGAGAGCCTGCAAGCTGGCCATCAGAGAGAGCATCGAGAACGAGATCCGGAGGGAGAGAGAGAGGCAGACCAACCCTTCTGCCATGGTGAGTTCACCCTCTGGCAACCATGACCTCGAGACCTCTTCACATGCCGGAGGGAGAACAGGAAGTCAGGCTGGATTGGAGTGACTCTGTGGCAACAAGTCTACCTTTGACAATCTATATCTGATAGTTTCATTTAAATCAATGTATTTTGGAAAGTGACATTCAGATTTGTGAATATCAAGTTTGACACATGGTTTGGTTCTTAAGTACAAGTTGGAGAGCTCGGCTGATCGGCCTGCCTGTTAGCGGGAGGTGTGTAATGTGCCGTCTCCCTGTGTGTGTGTGTGCTGAACCCACAGGAGGTGGAGGAGGACGACCCGGTCCCAGAGATCAGGAAGGACCACTTCGAGGAGGCCATGCGCTTCGCCCGCCGCTCCGTCAGCGACAATGACATCCGCAAGTACGAGATGTTCGCCCAGACGCTGCAGCAGAGCAGGGGCTTCGGCAGCTTCAGGTGAGCGGACACTTCCCACACACACACACACACACACACACACACACACACACACACACACACACACTGACGCCAGTAAACAGCCACAAGCTACCTCACTTTCTGGTGACACTGTCTATGGGTCACGAGGATAATGAAGGACTTGTTTTCTCCTGCTTCCTCCTCTGTTCTCCCAGATTCCCCACCAGCTCCCAGCCTGGAACAGGACCCAGCCAGGGCACAGCTGGAGGCAGCGGAGGCACTGTGTTCAACGAGGACAACGATGATGACCTGTACGGTTAAGCCCCTCCCACCCTGCAACGGACCAACACTCTGCCCCACGGTGGACCAAAGCTCCTTACACATCCTGGTGAAGCTGTACAACACACACACACACACATGCAAACATACACACACATTCCACATGTAAGACAAAAAAAAGAGAAAAAAAGCCTATTAATATTCTTTAGAGATGTGAAACCTGTCCTCCACCTGTTAGAGGCAGCATGTGCCAGCTGATCTGGACCCTGTTTGGGGAGGACTACATCCCACTTTGGAAGGATTTGGGGCGGGGGAGGGCTAGGGTCTGGGTGCGTGGGGGTCACCCTCTTCCAGTATAAAGTGCTGCACTGGCCACTTAGAAAGGGGAGAGGGGTATTGCTTTATGACTTGTCATTTTTTATGAATATAGCGTATAATGTAATGGGATCAGGGGGGAAATGTTGGAAAATTGAGTTGTATGAAAGAAAAAAAACAATAAATTAACTGGAGAAAAATGCATCCATGTGTGTTTTTGCATTGTGTGTTTCTAATTGTCATTATTCTTCACTCCGAAGCTGAAATGAAATAATAGACGATGTGGATTTGGTGTGTAGTATATACAGTCTTTATTTAAAATCAGTGAAGGTTAGAAAACATTTGAGGTAACAAGTGGATATTTAAAGTAAACGTCATGTGTCTCAACAGTGCTTCATTTACAAAACACGGGACAATTAAACTGATGTGAACAGTCCCTAATGTGAAATGAGAGTTAGATGTGTCAAGTGTTAAATACAAAACCGCAAAAACAACATTTGGAAAAAAGTGAGTGCTTTTCAAAGATGACAAACTAAAGGTAGTGCTCAAACAGGATCGTGGTTCATGGCTAACGTGTTTTCTTTTAGCAAAATAAATATATTAAGACAAAAATAAATACATTACATTAAAACATGACACCTAAAAAGACAGAATCTTACACCCAGTACTGCCGGCTGTGCATTGCAGGAGGGTGGTGTTTGTGTTTGGGGATGTTGTTCTGTCTGACGTAACAGGGGTCATAGTAATAGTAATCCCACTCCAAGGCTGAGGATGAAGCCCCGTTACAGAGCCCATCACTGTCAGCGGACAGGATCCGGAGAGAGACCCCTGAAGACATGATGGAGGACATTATGATGGTGGACACAAGTCATATTATAGGCCATAACTTTGGAATATGATGTAGCAGCCGCATGCCTCTTATATAAAAACTGATGTTTGATTTACTTTAAGAGACCCATACCTGCACTTGCACCGAAGTCGCTGTCCAGACCCGGCCCCACCGTGGAGTCCACAGCCTCGGGGGGGATGCTGGGGTACTCACACTCAAACATGACCTTGTCAAACATGTGCTCAGAAGGATCCACCGCTCCATTCTGCAGCTCCATGGTGCTGCTGCGGCGCATCTGGCCCAACTGCACCTGCAGGTGACAAACATGCATCCAAGGAGACAATATCAGGGGTCACTAAAGGTCCAGCATCTCGATAACACATAGGGGAGACCGGGGATGAAAGTAACACATTTTGTTTGAGCGTCTGTAACTCAGTGGTTGTTTGTGCTGGTATGACAATACTGTAGCTATTTTCTAATTGGTCAAACTGACAGTGTTACAACTAACCCCATGTTACAACACTCCCCGGTCTCCCCTATCTACTTACGCCAGAAAGAGCGTCGTTTATCTCGGTGACACAGGGTGTATTGGGGGGTGCCCGGTGTGATCGATCCGTCTCTGAGTCACTGGAGGGGGGGAAGACTGGGGCGCTCCAGGGGGGTAAGACTGGGGCACTCCAGCAGGACTGGCTTCTTCTGTACATGCAGGATTTGCGGTGCATATCTGGCCTTGAGTTGGGGGTAGTCGACGAGGTCGCTAGGATCGTGCTGGGGGCCCTCAAAGACCCCGATCCTCCCCCTCCTGTCGCTCCATTCGGCCGCAAGAAGTGAATCCCTCTCGGGTCCAGAACAGCCTTTCCCCGTGAAGAGGTTCTGGAAGAGGTCACGGGTGGGGCCAACATTGGCTCCGACATGGACAGATATGTTCTTTTCCCATCCTGATTGGGTAATAAAGGGTTCTCAGATACTCTGGTGGTTCTCTGGTGGGTCGAGTGAGTCGATTGTAGAAGTGTGCTCTCTGAATCCTGTCGTTTTCCTTTCCTCCATGATAATATCAGGAATTTGTAACCGAGAAACAGACAGTTCAGCAGGAGCAGGAGAACCACGCACGGTATCAGAAGGAGGATAAGGAGGGTCAAATTTGTGATTGGTAAACCTTCAGAGAGATTGGAGTTTGGTGACGGGGTTATCTGCGACATCGCATCACAAATACAGTATATTTCTCATTCAAGATTTCACATTGGATTTTTTTCAATATGTAACCATTTGCAATCAGTCTGAATCTGAATGTGGGTTCCTGGTTCCTGTGAACGCAGGTGGAGCCTGATGATGATCTGCCAATCAGCCTCAACCAAGGCAAGTCTGCCCTGCCCTGCTCTGCCATTGACTTTCACTTGGGTTTTGAACCTGGAAGAAACCTTGAATATCAGCATTATATACTATATATAAATGTTATAGTTTGGTCCCATGTGAAGCTTGCATCTATCTGCAACGTTTGAAATGACCATGTTCATGCTGATCCAGAGGTCCTGTACTACAATGTTAAGGACAAGTCCCTGATGAGAAACTTGTTTTGCTTTTGCAAACGAATGGGCTGGTGGTAACGATGTTGGCAAGCTACACAGGTGTAACCTGTTAATTTATTCTGATTAACATTCTAGTCTACAAGAGAAAATACCTCTCCCTATCAGCCACTAGATGGGAGCGGAGAGCTGTGATTTTTGTTATCTTATATTCCCTTTTTTTCGGTTGTTATATTATGTTATAGTCTTTTTTATTTTTCCGTTCAATCCATTGAAACCATTCTAATCTATTATCTTCTAGATTAGTAGTTAATAGTCTGATAGTTATATTTAGTTAATTGTACTGCAGATGGTTGTTCTTGTGGTTTACAGTAACTTGCTGTGAAGTGCCCATATGACCAGATCATGACAAGACCAAAGAATATTATTCAACACAAGTTTTTATTGATACACCATGCAACTCATGTCAATTTAATAAACATTAGCCTATACATAAACATCTGAGTCTAATAGATATATACAAACTTTTCAAATAATTCAATTGAACATTTGACAAAGCAATCTTATCTCTTAGAAATCTCTTAGAGACAATGTTTACTGTTTTTGTACACAAGTACATTTTTGTTATTGTAATAAATCAATGTAAAACTGCAGTCATATGAACGACATACAACTTAATTCACGTGATTCTACTGGTCAGGTTTCAGGAAGTCTACACACATCAGTAGTACGCTGAGTCCCTGATATAGGCCTGTAGTATACAGTAACAGCTCCTATCTCTCTTCATGTAAGAGACAGACTGGACACTCTGCATGCTTCCAGACACTCAGCCATCCTTTTGTCAGAACACACAGCTCCTTTACACGGAGCTATAAATGCCAAACAATCATGCTGATAGTGTCTGCAGTTTCAGAAAAAAGCGAACCATTCTCTAGCTTTCCATTTCACTCTCAAATCCTCAGTCCATTTTCACTTGCCAATTGCTCAAGTACTATACGAGGTTGTGATTGGTTGCAATAGCACCAATAGCAAAGGCTCAGACTGGATTTCAGTGTGGCAACCAGTTGATACTGTGATCTTGATGGCAGGCAGGCAGAACAGGCAGGTAACTGAGGCAGACTAGCACTTGGCCAGGCTGTGCTTGATGATCTCGCGGGACTGGGGTGGTATTCTGTCAGGAAAGAGCACCTGGAACTCCACCACCAGATCCCCGCGCTGGGTGGGAGTCTTGGGGTGGGGAAGCCCCTCGCCTCGCAGCCGGCGGATGGCGCCTGGTTTGATGACGTCGTTGCACGGCAACGGCATCATCCGGTTGTCGAGGGTGGGAACGTTCACCGTGCATCCGCACAGAGCCTGGAGAAAGGACAGAAGTAAGGTACAAGGAAGATTAGGTAACATGCCAGACGTGTTCTGTACCTGTGATGTATCTGAGAACATCAGGTTTCATAACACATCCATGGGAAGACCCCATGCCGGTCATAAACTGCCCTGCACCTTGTCTTATCTAACCGGCCCATTATATCTGAAGAGCTTTTGTCGTTACATCACTGAGTGAATATATGGAGCATCCGCCCCCGTGAGAGTCTGTGTTCCTCTGTTATGCAAGGATGCTCTAGTGTTACAAATGCCTTCATCTCTGCTCCACATCCTTGTGTGTGGGAGTTGGAGTGCTTTATAGAAATGAATGGGGGAGGAGCTGAATGCTTTAACGAAGGTGGAGGCTGTCCAGTCTATGACTGCCAGCCTGCCAAACCCATCTGAGCGTGGGCTGAAAAGGAGAGAAAGAGAAGAGGAAAAAAAAGAGACAGAGATAGAGAAAGAGGTGCCAGAGGCACAGTGGAGTCAGTAGGAGAGCGTAAGAGGGAGAGAGCACTGTGAGGGGGCGTTCGTCACCGAGGCTATATTTAGCTTCTTGCTCTCTCTTTCTCTGCAGGGGCTGATGAGGTAAGGGAGGTGTTGGTGCTTGCTGTGTAAGTGAGGATCTGACAGCGTGGGTGAGGACAGGAAGGCAGACTGACTGCAAGACAAGAGAACACACTGTTCCCATTGCTGCTCTCTTCTGTTGCCGGCGAGACAGTGAACTGCACTTCCGCCGAGCATTACATCTAGATAATCTGCCTTTTGGTGCAAAATCTAAAGCCGATAGATTATAAAATAATCAGTTTGATGTTAATACACACACAAGCACACATTCTTACCTCTTTGAGGCTGATCTTGGCGGTGTAGACAATGTTGGAGCCGTCTCTTTTGTACTGGGAATGCTTCTTGTCCTTGAGGATGAAGGTGATGTCAGCCGGGGTGTTGTTGGGGGTCTCATCACCCTCCCTGGGGAAGGTGATCTTGGTCCCTGCCTTCCAGCCCTTCTTCACCACCACATCCAGCACCTTGTCCTCCAGTCTCAAGCTGCGTCCGTCTGGGTTGAGGCGCCGCCTGGTGATCTTCATCCTCTTGGTGCAGCCGTGGAACACCTCCTCCAGGGTGACCAGGAGCTCCTGGATCACCGCCACGCCCTGGAGCCGCCGGCGCCCGCGCCTCAGGCCGTCGTGGCCATGCAGGCCACCGCCCACATGGCTGAAGGTGAAGCGGCTGAAGGGGTTGAAGAGGTCATCCTCGCCGTCCAAGTCCGCTCCGAAGAAGATGTCAAAATGGTCGGAGCCGCGGAAGAAGGAGGAGAATGTGGCATGGGCATCGCCGTGGTAACTGTAGTGAGGGGAGTTTGTCTGGCCCGACATTGACATCCCACCTCCGTTCTTCAGACCTGGCACAGAGGAGAGGAGAGAAAAAATACATGTCAGTTTAGAGTTCCCTAGTCGGGGCTTTCTGCCATCGCAGCACTTCTCTCGAATCTGCCCTTGTTCAAGCTGACTTTAATCTTGCCACTCTCAACCCCATCCCTACATATTCATCTTAACACCCTACTTTGGAAGGGGAGCTTACTAAATTTAAATCTGGCACTTTGAAGTTTTGAGCTAAATCCTTCCTTTTTTTTTTGAGCGGCTGAATAATTTATCTGTTGGCGGTGTGGCTACAGCGCATGTCTGCCTGGATCCCAGGAGCCCATACACAGTTCACAGTGGAGACATCAAATCGTCTGTAATCACCCATGTAGGACTGCTATCAGTTACGACTTACTACCTCACATGCATCATTCAACAGACACATGGGCAGAAGAGTCAGGTCGCTGATCTATTCACACGAGAGCCGATCTGCCCCGGGAGGTCTGCTCTTGAAACAACAGAAGCCCCTCTCACCTTCTTCTCCGAATTGGTCGTAGATGCTCCTCTTCTTGGGGTCTGTGAGAATCTCGTAGGCCTCTGCGATCTCCTTGAACTTGTCCTCGGCGTCGGCATCACTGTTCTTGTCCGGGTGGAACTTGAGGGCCATCTTCCTGTAGGCCCGCTTGATCTCGTCCTCGTTGGAGTCGGACGAGACGCCGAGGACCTTGTAGAAGTCCTTCCCCATGGGCTTGATGGACAGGCAGGGGACCTCCTGGTCGGACTTGCTCTCCTGCGGGCACAGAGGAGGAAGGGGGTCACGGGTTAGAACTGCTCAGCTCGCAGGAAATCGCCCTTAAGCTAGGAAAAACCTGAACCCTGTCACCATCACACGCACCGATGGATGTCCTGAAGCTGACTGCTTCAATGCAGTGGATGGAGGCTGGAGCTGACTGAAAGGACTGAGCCCAGAGGAGGACTCCCTGGCTGCCAGGCTTCTGAACTCCTCCTTAAGTCTCACATTAAGGGTTTGATGCTAGAGCGCATGACAAGCATCCTGCAGGGGGATGCTAAACACCAGCTCTTTGTGACATTTCCCACCTCTCTGATAATAGCCTGGGTACAGCTATAGCTGAGTCACCATTACAGGAATTTGACCTAGTAGGGACATTCCATTTGTAAACTTGATTTGATTTAGCTTTCATCCAATGCTACAATGGAGATCCAATTGGCTGTCGATCAGATCTGATCACAGAGCTCTTTGAACCTGGGTTAGTTGATCACAATGCACCCAATTACTGTCCTTGCCCTCTCATCAGTGGGAACACTGCATTGGAGGTTGCTTGTCCAGTTAGGTTTGTTATTTCAGTTTAAAGCTGCATACCTCTGGGGGTATTTCCCCTTTATGCAGAAATATGTACTGTTTTACACCTAATGCAGATATCTGTACAGCTACAATGTTCAAAACGTGAGGAGGGAGACACACATGTAGTTGCAATGCATCGTGATGCTAATCTGACACCCTATAGGAAACGCTCCGGGCTCCCATTGGCTAGAACGCTCCTTGCTCCCATTGGCTAGAACGCTCCGTGCTCCCATTGGCTAGAATCTCTCCGAAACGCCGACTGTCTTTTAAACGCTGAAGCTATGAATAATATCCCGATATACATTGTCTAATGTACCGGTCACTTCATCTCTAGTTACATTATTTTTATTTGTTGTGTTTATCACATGCATCTCCTTTACAACACATGAGCTTAACCGCACATTGTCAATTAATATTCAAAATTTTCTGATAATGAATGTCCAATATTAAACTTTGTTTTATCAGTGACATCCAGCTGACATACGTAGTAGAAAACACAACTTTCAGAGAATATTGGTCCAGTTAACTTGAAATAAGATCAGATGGACTACAATCATTTACTTAAATTAAATAAGTATAAAACGTGATTCAAATGTAATTTAACTTACCCCAGAGGATGTGGATGTCGAGCTGTCATCTTTGTGCATAGGGCCGACCTTGCATTTCACGTTAACATTCTTGTTTTTCACACCGAACTGAGTCCAGATCAGAACCATGATGTCGTCTTATGCTGGTCGCTGTCCAGTTGCTGTGGTGCTGAAATACTCTGACTGTAGCTCAAGGCTTCCTCTTGCCTCAGTGCTGATCTGCAGACTGTTAAATACCTCCTCCCCAACTTGCCTTTACTACAAACTCCCACCCACGCAGCACAGTGACAGAGCCTTCCCCAAGCCCGCCCCTTTCCCTACGCACTGGAGGGAATACCGTGGTGCCTACAGTCTCTCCTGCAAAACCATTGGTCTTCTTTGTGAGCAGGCGGATGTAACACCCCCCCCTTCTCCTTCTTGAGATTCGTTTCCGGAATTCTAATGGCAGGGCTGAAGAAATGTCACGACTAGGAGGATCCTCGAGATGTCTGGGACTGTCTAGACCAGACAAAGACAGACTGACATCTTCCAGAATGCTTTAAAATGACCCTGGGGAGGCAAAGATTCCTAGTTGGGGAAACTTTTCACTTAAAACTGCTTTGGTTAAAATCAACCAGAACTGATCGATATCATTTTGATCAGTGAATTAGAATGACATGATATATCTGATAACTCATAACTGATAGGGTAGTAGTAACATAATTTCCTTATTTGATAGCAATTTTGCCATTTTTATAGCAAAATATGTGACTGAATTGAACTGAATGTGTTTTTTTGGAAGTGTGGATCTTTGAATGTAATGTGATGCACAGATTGGCCTTCAGACCAGGTGCTGAGATGGACCCTTAGGATCACTCTTATTGTTTAGTCTGGTTACCCAACAGAACCCAGAGCTTAGCCCACTGAACTACAGCGCTGTGCCATAATGGAACATCGGCGTACATAGAAGGACTTCTTCCTCCTCTACAACGATCCCATCAACCAATGGGAGGCAGGAGTCACCAGTGGAATCTCCTAGTCATTCCGACAGGAAATGGGAGACAAATTTGGTCTGGATCGGCACAGCTCGGAGCGTCACAGAGACACTCTGCCTCGGAGCCAATCTGCGCTGCACAGCGAGCAAACAGGACTGTTCCAGAATGTAGTGGCTTGAAATAGAATCTCTTCGACTGTTCTGTCTCAGCCCACGGAGGAGAGTGGGACAGAAAGTGCTCGCCTCTCTCATCGTGAGAGAAAATCACACTTATTATTGCGGCCATGTCCTGACAGATCCGCGACAATTAGGGAGGATCTAGAGTGTTACATGCTGTGCCGAACAGAACACGAACAATACACGCGCGCCCACCGCGGTCACATTGGGATGCAGTCTCGGACTAGAGATTGTAGCGCGTTGTTATTTAAAGCGGAATTCAGCCTCATGCACGTGCATTGGCACACACACATACAAACTCGCTTTGTATGCCTTTAAAATTCTGACCCCTCTTCTTCTTTATTGTGACAAGTATCAAGTAACATCTAACAACACCAATGACTAGTGTATTAATCATTTAATGAATCAACCTCTCTCCTCTGGTGGAAGAGTAATGACCAATGACAGACGAGCAGTTATGTAGGTGCCATCCTTCACAAGTTCAGCCCAGCACCACTTTCCAGCTTCCTGCTGTGGGACCAGTGTGAAGCTCCCAGGACAGTCTGACTCACCTTATTGTGAGATCTGACACCCAGAACCCAGAGAGGAATTAAAGACACCAAGTCACACCAGCCTCACCCCTCTTTCCTCTCGCTTCAACCCACTCTCCTCGCCCATAAAGGTCACAGTGTGTGTGTGTGTGTGTGTGTATGCCAGTGTGTGTGTGTGCCAGTGTGTATGTGCATGTGTGTCTGTGCGGACATCCAGGTGTTTGTGTGTGTTGCCACAAGCGTGAATGTGCTTGTGTTTGTGTGTTGACATGTATGTGCGCGTGTTGGCGTGTTTGTGTGCGTGTTGGCATGTTTGTGTGCGTGTTGGCGTGTTTGTGTGCGTGTTGGAGTGTTTGTGTGCGTGTTGGCATGTTTGTGCGTGTGTTGGCGTGTTTGTGTGCGTGTTGGCGTGTTTGTGTGCGTGTTGGCGTGTTTGTGTGTGTGTTGGCATGTTTGTGTGCGTGTTGGCATGTTTGTGTGCGTGTTGGAGTGTTTGTGTGCGTGTTGGAGTGTTTGTGTGCGTGTTGGCGTGTTTGTGCGTGTGTTGGCGTGTTTGTGTGCGTGTTAGCGTGTTTGTGCGCGTGTTGGCGTGTTTGTGTGCGTGTTGGCGTGTTTGTGTGCGTGTTGGCGTGTTTGTGTGCGTGTTGGCGTGTTTGTGTGCGTGTTGGAGTGTTTGTGTGCGTGTTGGCGTGTTTGTGTGCGTGTTGGCGTGTTTGTGTGCGTGTTGGCGTGTTTGTGTGCGTGTGAGTCAAAAGAGTGTTCCCAGACAGGCACAGCTCAGATTCATCATCGCTCGTGTTCTTGTGAAACTGTTGAGAAGCGGTGGAGGAAGAGACACCATGGCTGTGTCTACTCACACTGTCTCCAAGATGGCACCCCCCCAGGGAGCAGCCGGAATTAAAGTTCACCAAGAGGGGAGAGGATCAGGAAGAGACTTTGAAGAAACGTTGCCTCTGTATCTTTTTTAAGTAATCCTTTTTTATGCCTTGTCGCACTCCGTCTCTTTATCCCCCTCTTCCTCTCTCCCTCCTCATGTCTCTCTTCCTCTCTCCCTCCTCATGTCTCTCTTCCTCTCTCCCTCCTCATGTCTCTCTTCCTCTCTCCCTCCTCATGTCTCTCTTCCTCTCTCCCTCCGCCTCTCTCTTGCTCTCGCTCTCCCTGTCTCTCACCCCTTCCTCTTGTCTCCGCCAGACGCCCACACGTCCGGGAGTGTGACTGTTTCTGGGCATGTGTTCCGTGGTGCACACACACACACAAAGACACACACATGCAAATACACACACACACACACACACACGCAAAGACACACACACATACTCTGCACCCAAATAGGCCCTGACAGACTCTCCTGTATACTTATTAGACTGAATCAGCAGATCCTCAGATCAGGTTATCAGATATGACGGAAGCTGCCTGCAGCTCACACACATCCTGTCCGTGTTTCTGTCTGGAATGCTGATGGGAATCTGTGTACGAGCCAGGTGATGTTGGCTGGATACTGTTGCTACCTGAGGAGGAAGGTTTCCACCCCCCCTCTGCAGGATGAATCCCCCCCACGCACACACACACACACACACACACACACACAAACACACAGCCCTCTGCCTGGCTGAGTTCTGTAAGCCACTGCATTATATAAATAAAAAAACAGCTTTCTGTGTCTGTCTCCCAATCTGGACAGACTTGACAATGAATCTGAACAGGACAACAGTGGTTTCAGCTTTTCCTTGTATCCATAAAATTTTACGAGAGTTTATACTGTACAGGCTTGATGAATGGTAACAGCCGTTGTTTTAACTGTGGAGCAGCCTTGTGCCTGCCTTAGCAAATGCTGCCCCCTGCTGTATAACACAGAAGTTACAGAACATATGACGAACACCGAACACCACCATTCAACTGAAAAAAAACTGTGTATACAAAACATTATTATCAGCATTTAGAGGAAGCATTACTTCCCAGTTACAACCAGAACATTAAACATGAGTTTCTTGTCTCTGCAATCTACCCCTCAACACAAACACACACACAAACACACACACACATCCCTCAATCCCTCGCCTACGAGACAATAACACTGGGTCTGCAAACTTCCTCCTCGTCCATTAGTGTGTCCTCGTTACTGACGCTCTGCTGGTTCTGTGGCTGATGATCTGGATGTTTCTCCTCGTGCCTCTCAGAGTCTCTCAGATTCCTGTAGAAGCGGCGGTTCTCCTCAGGATAGGTCACGGCAGACAAGGGCAGCCTGAGGAAAGCTTTGATGCTGGAGGAGAAGAGCAGGAAGGTGAGGGTGGACAGGCAGAACGGCCAGGTGCACGCTGGTAACCCCCACTGGAGGAACAGGAGACGGAGGATTAGCCAAGCCAAGATCATAATTTAGACACTTACAGTCATTTAAAGTATGTGCAGTACTATGTAAGTACTATATGAATACTAAGTGCAGGACTATGTGAGTACTAACTGCAGTACTAGTTGCAGTACTGTATGCAGTGCTATATGCAGTACTTTGTGAGTACTAGATGCAGTACTATGTGCAGTACTATGTGCAGTGCATTGTGTAGTACCAATGATGCAATGAGATTGTGAGCCAATGATTATCACTAGATCTTACCATGGATGCCATGTTTGCGAAAGCTGAACCCAAGTAGGCACAGAAAAAAGCTGAAAAAAGACAAACAAATTCAGATGACATCATGAAACCGTGAGAATGTGACTGGTCAACATTGGCACATGTGAGGAGGGGAGGGTGGTTACCACATGTGATGGCCAATAGATGAGCTTGCCAGGTGAGTGCGTAGAAAATTCCTCCAATGGCGATGCAGGACAAAGTGCTGTTGTATCCCCACAGGCCAGAGTT
Source organism: Neosalanx taihuensis (assembly GCA_030340665.1). NCBI lineage: Eukaryota > Metazoa > Chordata > Actinopteri > Osmeriformes > Salangidae > Neosalanx > Neosalanx taihuensis. Next base: position 7,725,881 of record CM059301.1, read on the forward strand.
GATGTCCTGACTAAGGCCAGCCAGGGCCAGACCTGCAACCCAAGACATGGTACCTCAAAGTTCCACCCTACAATCTAGAACTTAAGGTTCCACATGGGTTCAGTGAGGAAACGTAGGTAGAACTGAATAGGATTTAATTGCTCATGTTAACACATTATCTCAGTGGCATGATTCTGCTTTGCGACAGTTCTCTGTCTAAAAAACCTGACACAAAGTCTTCATCAGAGGACTCAGTATGCCTTTGCTTCTCTCTCTCTCTCTCTCTCTCTCTCTCTCTCTCTCTCTCTCTCTCTCTCTCTCTCTCTCTCTCTCCTCACACACACACGCCTACCAGCCAGGGAGCCAGCAGCAGAGCCCAGTATGGCGTGCAGACAGATGGTTGGAGAGGAGACCAGCAGGGCCAGGATGAACAGGCCTCCGGTCCAGGGCTGGTCACAGCCGTACACCTGACCCACGCCAACCGGCACGGACAGAACCAGCTGGAACCCCAGAGGCAGGAAATGATCAACTAGGTTGACCCTGTCACCGCTAGCAACCACAATAACAGGATGTGGTCACAGGCCAGGCAGAACTGTCGCCACGGGTGATAATCCAATATCCGCTGAGAGAGATTCTCTTAAGAATGGCATTCATTAACTGGGACTGGAAATGAGCCTAGCTTAAAGTGAGAGAAAAGCCTCTTTCTGGACTACAACCACAGGGATTAGACTGCGTATGTGTGTGTGTGTGTGTGTGTGTGTGTGTGTGGTGCCTTTAAGCAAACATACCTCAGATACACTTATCTCTGTTCTAGTGGTGTTGTCACGGGAGAGGGACTTGGGCTGGAGAACCACCTAGGGAAGCAGGAACATGATGTGAACCAGAACAACGACTTAGATGCATTTGTCTGTGTGCTTGTGTGTTTGTGTGTGTGTGTGGGGGGGGGGGGGGGTCATTAACTCCACCTGAGGGAAGAAAGGGTGGTTTGGTCCTGTAGCTGCCATGTGTACATACAGCAGCATGTTGAAAGGCAGAGTGAAGATGGGAAGATCCCATTTGCTGAAGACCGAGGCCAAGGCACTGGAGACCACTGGGCTACACCGCCAGCCAATCAGACGATAAACAGGAAGTCAATCGCAGGATCGGAGGCAGACAGCAGGAAAAAGGAAGTATACAAGCCTAATGAGCATACCATTGTGTGTGAATGTGGACGTGCGTGCGCTTGTGGATGTGATACGACACTCCCAAGTGGGTGTGGGTTTATGGCACGTCCTGTTCACCTACCACATCATGGACATGAAGGTGTTGGGTAAGAGAAGCCACCAGTACCAGTCTCCACTAGCAGAGAAGACCGCCATCAGCATGCCCACCAGAGTCCCGTTGTAGCCATGTAGCCCTGCAGATATGGCCCCCCTGCAAACACACACATCACTCCACCACCTTAGGTCAATACAAAATGACCTTAGGTCAGCATATATGAATATATGTAAATGAATACATGTACTACGGGGGGAGAAACCTAAACATTTGAAACGAATAATCATTACGTGTCAAATGTGAGACAACTACCCATTACGCAACAGACCAGACACTGCCCTCACCGGCTCTGTCCAGTCAGGAGGGCCGATGTGGTGGAGAGGAGGGTCCCCAGCAGTCCATTCAGAGCGCACCAGCGGTTCTGCAGGATGAGGCCCACTAGGATCAGGAGGCCGCTGAGAGGGTTGTTGACAAACATGACCTGGGCAAGGCCCCGCAGCACCCAGTCCACCATCTGGAGCGGCAGAACCTGCTCTGAGCCCGGCCAGAGACACACACACACTTCAGAGCTCAGCTTTCTGGATGGATGGAATGATAAACGGATGGAAGGATGGTCTTCTGACTTTTCATCCATTCTCCGCAGACCCTCATGTCTCCGGAGATCAGGCTGATCATCCTGGGCAGAGTTCTGGAGTCAGTGGCCTTGTTCTTCCTCCCAGACACGATCTTCTCTCCCTGTTCCATCTGTGCTGCGGCTGTGGTCAGAAGAGGCTTCAGTTCCTTGAAGGCAGCTGGAGCAGAGGGGCCAGGCTTAGCTCTACACCACCAGATCAACGTCAGGAAGGAAGGTTAAACAGTTGGAAATTTGGATTTGATGGAATGTGTGTGGCATTGGCCCCAAACTACAAAATGAAAGATTATCAGGCCCTTGGATTATGGAGGCCCTTTGCACATAAGCTTTACACACACAAGCTTGATTGATCCGTTATGTCTTAAAGTACAGTAAAAAAGTACAGTAGTACAAGAATAAAGTACTGTGAAATGAAGATTACATTTTTGAGCTGCAGACACTCAATTTTCAACACTTGCTGCCAAAGTCCTCCAAGTCTCTCTAGGAAACAAACACAACAACATTGAAACAAAACAGCATAATTGCTATCTGCTCTTAAACAATGGATTCTTTCTCTGAAATCTAGTATTTTCTTTAGTTAGAGTGCCCCTTACCTGTGATATAAGAGCCTGGCATAGAGATTTCTAGATGTCCACAAGCAATCCAAACATAACAGTCTTATTATAGATCGTCTCTTCAAAATCCCTCCTCTCAAATATCTGCCCTCCCCTTCTCTACACACTTTGGTTCCAAATAGCCAATGGCCCCTCACCCCCCCTACTCCTCCTCTCCCCCCTGTCCGCCCTGCTTCCTCCCAGGCAGCTAATCAGGGATCAGAATATGGAATTGTTCTAAATTACCTCTGGTTCCTGAACATAAAGGTGGAGTTTAGGGTTGAAATTCACCGCCCTGTCCTGCTTTCAACTGACTGCTTGCTTGTGATCTGCCCTCAGAGAATGGGACGGGATTGAAAAACAACGCTGACAGTTGATGTCTTGAGAGAGTTGGGAACCTTTCACTGACTGACATGAGAAATATTATAAAAATACAAAAACATCACACACATCTTTCAAAACGTTTAATTTCTCTCATTCATGATATCGCACAAAAAGAGAATCGATGTGACAGCAATTCTTAACATGTGAAAACACTCATATCTGCACTGACACCAGGCACTGAGGACTTGTTCTGTAATTATACTTATTTTTCCCTCCATTGTTTCTTTCCTCCCAGATTTCCCTGTGCGGGGGAAGTTTCGAAGAGTGTAGCCAACTATAAAACAGTAGCTGGTGGTAGAGAGGGGCTGATAAGGTTGAAACCAAAATTTGTTTTGGATAGAATTATGTCCAGATTCATCTGTCCCCACACCCTCCACCCTGTTTGTTTGCAGACAGGGACCTGTCCCTATGAGATAACTTTATGAATACAAAAAGCTTCTGACGGAAAGGAAGCTTATAAAAGCTTGTAAAAACAGCAACTATGGTATTGAGGAAATAGAGTAAGATGACCTGGAAAATGTATGAAAATGAAAAAAAATTACCAAACACTAAATCAGCTTCTGAGTTTTATCAACGTTTTATGAAAGGGGTTCAGAGTTGTTGGGGGGGGTACAAGCAATGGTGAAACATACCAAACATAATAGAAAAGCTGTGTTCACACATCTACACACACGTACAAACGTCCTCACGCAACCTCACGCCATATACAGTACGTACAGACGTAGAGAGACCGTCTCTCTCAGTCTAGTCTCTCTCTCTGGGATCTCTCGCTCTCCTTCCAGTGGGTTACAGTCCGTCAACACCGTGCTGGGTGCTGAACTCCTGAAAGTCCTCAGGAATTGTGTCTGCGGAAGACAAAGGTGAAAGGTCAAGGGTCAGGAGTGCTGTCGCCCCAAAGTGCTGCATTTCGTAAGTTCTCTGTATGAACGGACAGCGGACTTGGAGCTAGAGTTATAGGCTAACTGACTTAGGACTTTTATCTGGACTTTTATCAACACATGGCAAATGATGCACTTTAGCACATTTTAATTTACTATTTTAGCGAATTATTTTAGTGGATTTTTTGTGGATTATTTTAGTGGCATATTTATTGGGACCAGCAGTGTGTTTATATTAATGTATTGTTAACTCAGTTTTTCTGCTTTGTCTTCCTCTTTTTCTTAAACGTCATGAGCTGTTTGACAACTGATTTTCCTCAGAGGGGACAATAAAGGTTTCAATCAATCAGTGAGTCAGAACTGACCGTTGCAGCGGTACTTGAGGTTGGACCAGATGATGTTCTCCTGGGAGAAGCAGAACACTCCCAGACGTCCTCCTCTCATGGTGGTGTCAATAGTCACCCCAGAGTCAGCAACCAGCTCTGTCCCCTCATAGAAACGAGCCCTGGCACAGGAGGGTGGTGACACATCGATTACACACACACACACACACAGACTCACACACAGACTCACACACAGACTCACACACACACACACACACACACACACACACACACACACACACACACACACACACACACACACACACACACACACCATGCATATACTAAGGTTCACAGCCATTTAGCGGCCTTACCGGATGTATCCGACCTGCGGGCGGTGCTGGAGGTACCAGCGGTAGGACACTTTGTCCTTCCAGCCCACGTTTCTGGGGTCCTTCCACAGCAGACGCACCTGGTCGTTGGTGTCACCTGTGTGCCACAGGGAGTTCCTCAAGTGCTCACCTGGACCTGACTTGGACTTCACTGCCTGGGAAGGGAAAGGGGGATCACACAAGGTTCCTGTTGGTTAGGGTTAGAACCTAACCTGCAATGAGGCTAGAGCTTTTCTTGGGTTAACATTGAGGGACATGTATGACATATGTATTCATTTAGCAGACGCTTTTATCCAAAGCGACTTACAGCAAGTACAGGGACATTCCCCCTGAGGCGAGTAGGGTGAAGTGCCTTGCCCAAGGACAAAATGTCATGTAGCCACAGCCAGGAACCGAACTCACAACCTTCTGATCGTGAGCCCAACACCTTAACCGCTGAGCCACCTGAGCCACCTGACTCCCCCAAATCGAACCTTGAGCTGAATGCCGGGCTCTGCCACGGCTCTGAAGGGTGTGGCCTGCCAGTAGGTCTGCTCTGTCTGCTTCCACATGACCACGTAGAAGGAGGAAGAGTCCTGGTAGCCGAAGATGAAGCCGGCGTAGTCATCATCCGTCACTGTGTTCACATGGAACGTCCCCTCAAAGTCCACACCGCTGAATGCAGTGTAGCCTAGGCAACAAAAAACACAATGCTGCTGACTCATTGCCATGGCCATTTAATTTGTCACCATGGCAGTTTTTTGGGGGCGCTGGAAGCTGCACAGGTTCCCTCACTGGAGAGGGCCATTTTGAGGGATTCATTTGGGATATTTTTCTTACCAACAGCAAGTCCTGGATCACTGTTCATAGTCTGCACTATCTCCATTCCCTGTAGGAAAAATAAAGACAGTCATAAAACTGTGTGGGTTTTATTTTGAAAATTGTCAATTTTTTCTCTCATATTTTTCTGTGAAAATGTTATCTAACAACCAAATCTTCAGTAAAAAAAAAAAAAACAAAAAAAACCCCATTTGAAAACAAACCTATAATCCAGTTTTTTGGGGAGAAAAGTGTTTGCTAAATGACTAAAATGTTAAAATGTATATAATGACTACTTTAATCACGATCGATGTCTGGTAGAGTCAGCTCAGTGATTTGCTGACCTGGTTGAGAACCACCCAGTTGGGGTCGATCTGGGCGTCACCCTCTGGATCCAAGACGACCGTCTGATAGGCTCTGAAGTCTGTCAGCGTCACCTCAGCGTTCTCCGGGCAGTTATCGATTCTATCGATCACCTTGTCCTGGTCAAAGTCCGACTCGCAGATGTCTCCTACGCCATCACCTGAGTCACAAAGAACAAACAAATATCAAACCGTTGACCTAAAACACAGACGAAAGATGTTTTTTCAATACTACTATACTTGTCTTCTGCATGGAACATTTGTATTGTAATGAACATCATCGTCATTGGATGGTGACTCACTGTTGTCGTCCAGTTGGTCAGGATTGGGGACGAGGCGGCAGTTGTCTGGACCAGGTGGGAGAGTGTCAGGAATCCCATCGTTATCGTCATCATCATCACACTCATCCCCCAGGCCGTCCTTATCTGTGTCCAGCTGGGAGCTGTTGATCACCTGGGGGCAGTTGTCCTTGGTGTCCTGGTGACCGTCACCATCACTAGACAGGATGTAGCACACAGGAAGTGACATCAGTAAAATGGCAGAGTGTTTGTTCCATGTAGGCTTGACCCAGAAAAACAGGCCTGGGAAATATTTCCGTTCCAATGATTCAAAGCATAAAATATTCAAATATTAATAAAAAAAAATACCCGGACGAATTCTATCTGGACAAAGCCTACATTTTCTGAGAATTAATGATGTTCCTGAGATCTTGGCTAGACTGAGCTGTGGTCTCTGCTGTCCCTTACCTGTCTTGATTGGTGTCACAGGAATCCCCAACCAGGTCATTATCGATGTCAGACTGGATCCAGAGAAGAGAATTATGTTATATGATCAACACTCATCATCTCTCCCACACAACCCAGCCTGGAGACCAGTCTCTCCTCGAGGCCCTGCCCGGAACATTCTGTCTAACAGGTCACTCTGCCCAAGTGTCTGCCCAAGGCCTCCAGCTTGGCCAGGTCTATCTATATCCCTGTGATGAGTGGAACAGGGGCTGGTCCAAGGGCCAAGGGGGTTTAGTTTAGTAGACTGGGCTGCAGAGCCGGTTATGTGCTAACCTCTTTAGACTGACCTTATTAGGTTTAGAATATAAATATAATAATATAAAGTCAATTTACAGTAGTTAATACAGTAGTGAACAGCAAACAAAAAAGTTCAAATGAATTAAAGGGATTTTGAAGCAGTTAAACGTTTACGAAAATATGGATTCTATTAATTTCAGATGTATGTAACTGGGTTGGTTCTGACCGGGTTCAAATAAAAGATATTTGAAAGGGAGATATTTGAGGTTCAGGTTAGGGTTAGGGGGGTAACCTGGTGTGATTTGAGAAGAGGCTGACCTGGTTAGGGTTGGGGATGTCAGGACAGCTGTCACAGGCGTCCCCCACACCGTCTCCATCCCTGTCCAACTGGTCCCTGTTCTGGACCCGCTGGCAGTTATCCAGGAAGTTCTTTAGCCCTGGTGTCCAATCACAGGATCACAGGTCAGTTTCTTGCACACTTTTTGCAAACAAGTTTAAAGAGGAGTGCCTTCATCTTAGATAAACAACTTTCAATAGATTTGTGCTTTGAAATGGGCAAATGATTCATGAATAAATAAATGACTCAAAGTATTATTGAAACATTCTAGCCACGCACCGTATATGGCAATTAAACCATAACATATTTTTGGTACAATTTGCCATTCATAGTTTGGCCACTGAGAGGCACTGTTGCGTCAGCTGTTCAGGTGATGGACCAGGTGGTTGTGTGTGTGAAGCCAGAGATGCCATCTCTCGTCTGTCACAGGGAGGGTGGCATGCTGGGACAGCAGCAAGGTCGAGCTGCAGCCTGGGAAGAGCCAGTCTGTGTTCAGTTCTAATTAGCGGGAGAGAGAGGCCGACAGAAAGGGAGGCTGAGAGAGACCGACAGGAAAGGAGGCAGAGAGAGGCCGACAGAAATGGAGGCTGACAGGAAGAGAGGCTGGTAGAGAGACTGACCGGAAGGGAGGCCAACAGGAAGAGAGGCTGGCAGAGAGAGGCCGACAGAAAGGGAGGCTGACAGGAAGGGAGGCTGGTAGAGAGACTGACAGGAAGGGAGGCCAACAGGATGGGAGGCTGGCAGAGAGAGTCCCACAGGAAAGGAGGCTGACAGACGAAGGCTGAGAAGAAGAGAGGCTACGAGGATCGAGGTTGGGAGAGAGAGGCCGAAAAGATCCATGTGGTGTTCTGCTTGGTCTGTGGGTGAGATTTTCAACTGAATTGATTCCCAAACACAGAAGAATCGTAGGCCTGCTCTAGTCCCAGACTGTAATCTGTAACCTGTGTCTGTAATCTGTAACCCGTGTCTGTAACCCTGCAGCTGTCATCAGACTTCAGTGTCTGTACCGTCTCCATCCATGTCGTCATCACAGGCGTCCCCCTTCCCATCACTGTCAGTGTCCCTCTGGTCTGGGTTCTCCACCGTGCGGCAGTTATCACAGGCGTCTCCATGGCTGTCCTTGTCACTGTTCCTCTGGTCCACGTTGGGCTTCAGCCAACAGTTATCCTGGGGAGGGCAGGAGGCAGACAGGTGAGGGCTGCTGTCTGTGTGTGTGTGTGTGTTACGGTCATGCCACCCTTCAAGTGTACACATACAGAACACTGCTGGCTGCGCCCACCTGCTCGTTAAGGATGCCGTCTCCATCAGCGTCCTCATCGCAGGCGTCCCCCAGCCCGTCTTTATCAGCGTCCTCCTGGCCAGAGTTAGGAACGAAGATGCAGTTGTCCTGGAAGAAACCAAAACACTCCAGTGTTTTACCAAAGTACACACACTGGACTGATGAGGGGAGATTACTGGAACAGTAAGATGAATCCATTTCTCGGCAGGACTAAAACACGTAGTTGTCCATCCTTGAGATAGCGGGCGGTGTTTAGTGTAAGTGCATGGAGAGCACTCTGTACATGTTGCGTAGCCATGGTTACCTTTTTGCAGTTTAAGTCTTTGCACCTGAGTTTATCGTCAGGGTAACCGTCGATATCTGTGTCCTTCCCACACAGGTAACCATTACCAGCCCAGCCAATCCCACACTGAGGAAACACAAAGTTACAGACTGGTGAGTGTGAGTGAGAGTGTGTGCGTGTGTGTTTGAGTGAGTGTGCTTGTATGAAGGTGTGCGTGTGTGTGACTGTGTGTGAATGTGTATGCGTGAGTGTGTCTGCGTGAGTGTGTGTGTAAGTGAGTGTATGTTTGTGAGTGAGTGTGTGTGTGTGTTTTTGAGTGAGTGCATGTGTATGTGCGCTTGTGTGTCACCTGAGTGTGTGTGAGTGTGTGTGTGAGTGTGTGTGTGTGTGTGTGTGACCCAGACCCTGCCCTCTAACCTGGCAGGAGATGGAGCCGTCTCTCTCCATGTTACAGATGGCGTTGGTGTCGCAGGGGTTGGTCAGGCTGTTTCCACAGCTCCTCTCTGGCTTACAGCCCTTCACCTGGTCCCCTGTGAAGCCAGTCTGACAGCCCCCGCACCTGTAGGAGCCCTGGGGAGGGGCGGGGGGGGGGGGGGTGGGGGGTACAGAGAACACAGGTGGAACACATTGTGAACGGAGAACAGACTGGGAAATAACCTGTGTTGCAGTTGCAGCTGTGTGGTGCTGCGGAGTGTCTTACCACAGAGTTGTGGCACAGAGAGTTGGCTGTGCAGCCCCCATTGTTGGGCCCCCTGCACTCATCAATGTCATCACAGATCTGAGGAGATCAAACATTATGGACAGAACATGTGGCATGAAATCAAATCTCAACTACTGGAAGTACATGTAATATTTCACGCATCATAAAATATACATTATTTTAGAACTTGAATGATTATATCATCCTTCAATATATGAGATTCATTTCCAAGGAAACCGAAGTGGATGCAAACTGCTACATCCTCTGTTGGAGAAGGCCTGTGATTGGCTGACCTGCTTGTTTGTCTGAGCGTAGACCACGCCCACTCCCTCCACTGCCAGGCCGCTGTAGCCGAGCGGACAGGCATCGCAACGGAAGCCTGGCGCCATGTTCACACATTTCACCCCAGGGAAGCAGGGGTTGAACTGGCACTGTGTGTGTGAATGGGGGGGGGGGAGGGAGTGGGAGTGAGGGGGAATAAAGGAGAGGAGAGGGAGAGAAGGGGAGGGGGAGAGGGAGTGAGCAGGGGTAGGTGGAGAGGGAGAAAACAAAATAGATTGACCACGCTATGAAGCACATCAACCAAAGCCCTCTTTCCTCCCCCACCCACACAGCCCGGCTCACATGCCCGGGCACCCACCTCGTCCACATCATCGCAGCTGAAGCCGTCTCCTGTGTACCCGTCAGGACACGGCCCACACTCGATCCCGTCTGCCGTCTCCGTACACGCCGTGTCGCGGAAACAGACGCCCGGAGTGCAGCGCGGCCTCACAATCTCAGTTCCACCCAGCCCTTTCAAACGCACCGGGAGAAAAAGATGGGTCGTTAATAACAGCTAGTTCACCTCGCTCCATCATTCAGATGCTCAGCTGATCGCCCGTCCAGCTCCAGAACATTTAGCATGGTACAGCATGATGGTGTGGATCTGAAGCTCACCGCAGGCCTGACACTCTGAGATGGTGTTCCTGAGAAACGATGTTTCTTTGACCTGAGAGAAGTTAGATAAACACTGTTTTAACACCGGCCAGGAGTTCACAAGGGGTTGTAATGGGGGTCAGGGGTCAGGGGTCAGTGGTTAATGGCCCCCTCGTTGAGTCGTTGCCGCGGTTACCTGCTGAATAAGGACGTCTTTCAGCTCGTTTATCACCTTGGTCAGTTCCAACATCTGATTGGACAGCTGCTTTGTGTTGACCCCTGTTGAAGCAACTCATGTTAGGGTCCAATCTGGGCTCAGAAGAAAAAGAGATGTAAAACTGACTCAAATGTAGAAAACATGTTTCTCATAAAGTTCTTGAAGGAACCCATAATGGTGGTTGGTTGAACTTACCCAGGGTCTGGACGGAGTCCCTCTGCTGGTGACAGTCTTGTAGTGAGGCCACGTTCTCAAACGTGTCTCCAACCACCAGCTTCAGCTCCTCCAGCTCCTCCTGGCAGAAGCAGAGAGACCAGCTTTCATCAGACACAACAGGGGCGTAACCAATCACAGAGCCCAGAACAACAGGAGCTTAACCAATCACAGACCCCAGAACAACAGGAGCATAACCAATCACAGAGCCCAGTCCTAGTTGTGTCAGTGACCAGCCCTAGTTGGGTGAATCATTCCCAGTCCCAGCCAGTCATCACCTGCTCCTTCCCCTGCATGGCCTTCAGCTCCACCACCCCGTAGCCCTGAGGCAGGCCCTGGAAGACGGCAGGCAGGTCCCTCACGGTCTCCACCAGCCTGCAGTCCAGGTGCAGCTCCACGCCGCCGGGGCTCTGCTGCTGCAGGCCCTTCAGGTGGAACATCAGCCGGTGGCGCTGCCCGTTAGCCAGGTCCAGATTGTTGAAGGTGACGGAGGACATTCTCCTGTCGTTCCTAAGGAAACGTAGCACGGCTGGAGGGAGGGCGGGGCCAGGGGAGGGAGAGGGGAGGGGCCCCGGGGGAGGGAGGGAGGGAAAGAGCAGAGAGAGAGAACGGAGTTAGAGAGAAATAATGTTGAAAAGGGGAAATGCAATGTCAGGAATGAAGAGACTATACAAATGGAATGATTGATTAAATGAATAAAGGAGAAAAAGCAAGGAAGGACATATTGATCAAAACTTACAAAGCTGGTTACAGAGGACACGAAAGAGAATGAGAGTCAAAGAGATTTAGCCGTGCCAAAATGAATGTAATGAGAAAATGAACAGTGTAAGGGAGAGGGAAAGAGGGATGGATGAAAAGAGAGAGAGAGAAACAGAGCCAAAAACAATACAAAAAAAACCATAAGAGACTTCTGGGGAAGTTAAAGAGAAATGAAGTAATTTCAGTACACTGAAACTTTAGCCCCTTCAGGAATCGTTTGAGAGCTGCACTCTAAACTCAATGAGACAATGAAATTACGAGACACAGTTCAATACCATTTGCTTCATAGCGCCATTGCGTCTCACCTCTGTTGAGTTTGCCCAGGACGGTGAACTCGAAGTACTTGCTGTTGTCTCTGGGGTTGTAGAAGCCGAACACGGTGGCGCCCATCTTGGGCTGCAGTTTGAAGGTGGTGAGGATGAAGGCCTCATCCACCCCCTGCTCAGCCAGGCCGCCCTGGAGGAGGTCCGGCAGGCACTCTGGAGAGGTCAGGAGGTCGTACACTGGGGGGGGACAGTGGTGGTGGTGGGGGCAGGTTTAATCAAGGCTTAGAAGGGTCAGTCTTCAGGGCATTTGTTGGATCAACATTTTTCACTGAGAGAAGTTTCTCATCATTCCAAATTTGTAGAAAGGGTTCAGAGGTCGTCCTCTGGACACTGTTTTCCAAAATGTCATAACACTTTCATATCCCCATACTGAAGTCAATCTCAATTGTTCTCTCTGTTTGAAAACGACTTTTCGATGGAGTCGAAATGCCTTGATTTTGGAAACAGTGTCCAGATGATGACCTCTAAAACCTTTCCTACAATGGAACACTCCTGGACCAATGAGGGTCTGTCTGCACCGCCTTTAATTCACATATTTTTTCAATTTCTTTCAAAGGACATCAATCACTCCTTCAAGTATCTCAAAACACCTGGGTGTGGTTCAGGGTCACCTGTCCATAAGAAGCCTGGACGCTTATGGATGATTATGCAGATGTGTTCTCGTTGCTTTTGGAATCGAATGTAAAGAAGGAGGAATTGTGGATCGCTGCTCAAGGGTACAGAGGGACATTCGTTAATAAAGTCCCTGAGGAAGAGGAAGGTGGCAAAGCCCCCAGGAAGATGTGCTCTGAATCTCTATGGGCCGGTCCTGGACCAGATGCATGCACAGGGGTTGGAACAGACGTCAGCAGTCGTGAAGGGCACCAAATTGCTCCCAAATGCTTCCAGGAAATCGCTCTCATCCTCGGCCAAGATTGCGGAGTGATGTCTGAGACTGGCTGTTTGTTCTTTTTCTTTTTTTCTTGCTCGGTCCCTCTTTTGATTTCTCTATGTATTTCTCTCTCTCTCTCTCTCTCTCTCTCTCTCTCTCTTCCTCTCTCTCTCTCTCTCTCTCTCTCTCTCTCTCTCTCCCTCTCTCTCTCTCTCTCTTTTTCTCTCTGTCTCTCTCTCTCCCTTTTCCCTTCCTACTCCATCCCCCTTGCCCCATTCTACCTCCTCCCTCCTCTCGTCATCCTCCTCCCTCACCTCACCTCACCTCCCCTCTCTTCCTCCTCTCTGGTTCGCTCCAGGGAGACACACAGAGCTTTTCATTTCTCTCTCCTAGACTTGCTTTTAGAGCGTGCCTTTAAAACGTGACAGCTAGGAAACAGGGAAACAGGGAAACAGCCCTTCTTTCATGGTCTCCCCTGCGCTCTGTCTCACCTTTACAAACGCACAAACGAGCCAGACCCCCTTAAAAGGGCCTCAGCATGTTCATTGTGCCTCTTCAGCTGTTCAGGGAGGTCATGAGAGACAGACACTGCTCTGTGTGCTTCAACATGACCCTGAGAAGGAGCAGCGGACCAATGAAACGGTTGGAACCTGAATCAGAATGAGTTTTTATTCGCCAAAGCAAGTTACACAAACGCAGAATTTACTGTGGCAGGATGGAGTGAACAAAGAATATATACGGGACTTAAATAAAGATTAAAAAAATAAAGAGTAGGCAATAGCTATACAAGGATAGGAGTATGTATAAACTATAAAGAGTATAAGTATAAAGTATATGGGTGGGAATGGATATATACTACGGGGGCGGGGTGGGGGTGGTATGTACACAGTTGTGCAATTGCTCAAAGTGATCAAGGTGTAGCGATCAAACATTAGCTCTCTTTGTTGGGTCTTCCTCCAGCTGTCAGCAGTATTAACGGTCTTTGAAAGACACGACGCACTCGGGCAAACACACACACACACACACCCACACCCACCCACACACACACGCACACACACCCACACACCCACACTCATACACACCCACACACACCCACACACACAAACTCTAAGGTTCCCTTCTCTTCTGTCTTGTAGACTGAGAGCCATGATGAAGTGTCTCATTTAACTATCGGACCCCCTTCCCACCCCTGCAGCCTCCAAACCATCAGCAAAACACACACAAACACACACAAACACACACAAACACACACACACGTATCCCTCATATCTGTGAGAAGACGAACACAAACCCCAGCTCTAATCCCCATGCTACCACATCATGTCATGTGTTACGAAGAAGTTTGAACAGTGCACTTGAAAATCAGTTTCCTTCATCGTAAATCATGTATCTCCATAATAATGATAAGTGATGTTGGAGCGTCTAAATCCAAACTTTGCTTGTGTTCCGATCAGCTCAGTGGATTCAGCACAATGACTGGAGGAGCCAGTTTGATGTCCTGCTTGACCACAGGCAGCTGTGATAACATTAGCACACATCTCTCCAGCTTAGCGCCTTCCAGTCTCCTGCCTGGGGCTCAGTCCAAACGGTAATGTCTGTGTGTGGTGGTGGAGCGTTCTGCACGTGTGCGGGTGTGTGTGTGTGTGGGGGGGGGGGGGGGGGGGAGGGTTCTCAGACCTCAGTATTGCATGCAGACCAGTAGTGATTATTCCCATGTGCCTCATTCCACTGGGACTGTTAGAATCAGAGCCAGACCAGGCAGCCCCCCCCCCTCACTACCCCCCCCCCACTACCCCCCCCCACCACCACCACCACCACCACCACCACCACCCCCCCATGCCATAGACATCAGGCGAGTCGGTACTGAGCTCAACATTACGTCACACACACGCACACACACACACACACACACACACATACACACATACGGTGCACCCGTCCTGGCCCTCAGCAGTCCTGGCCCTCAGCAGTTCTGGCCGCCCTCAGCAGTCCTGGCCCTCAGCAGTTCTGGCCCTCAGCAGTTCTGGCCCTCAGCAGTCCTGGCCCTCAGCAGTTCTGGCCCTCAGCAGCCATCCTCACTCTGACCTCAGCACTCAGCATTCCTCAGCAAGATGTCTTTTCAATCCCTCCACCTCTGACTGCACAGAGGCACATTTGTTTGGAGCCTTTTATTCGTACCCGACCTCGGAGTTGAATCCCATGTCTATGCCTTTTGAATCAGTCCATGTGAATCTGAATCTGAAGCTCTTCAGAGTCTGCTGAAGCCATCAGTCTGAAAGCTGCGCATCTGCTCTGACAAACACATTGAGCTTCAGCCCTGAGAGCTTTATTAGACAGATAAAAACACACCAGGTTTACATCATAATCTGTCTGTCGGCACACACACACACACACACACACACACACACACAGAAATGTGTGCACACACTCACAGTTCAGTCTGCCAGTCACTCAGAATCAAAACAGACTTTCAACTCAAATGGACTCACTTTCTTTAAAGTATTTAGTTTCCCCACAAATTTTCCATATTATTTATACATTTTTTCGTCTTCATTCTTTTTCATCTTGAGTGCAGCTAGGCCACACCATAGAGTTACTCAGGTCAATACATCATTTAAGGAATGTTAGATGTGTGAACTCACCTGAACCCTGAGCACTGGCAAGAGAACCCAGACTCAGAATCAGCGGGGTGATCAGAGCCACAGTCGTCCACAGTCCCATTCTGTCCACCGGCTGGTCTCAAGTCAGATGCTGTTCCCCGGGTGGATCCTTATCTAACCTGTCACTCACTCCCTGGTGCCTCCGAAGTGTGTGTGTTAGTGTGTGCCGGTGTCTGAGAGAGTTTAAGTGTGTGTGAGCGTGTGTCACTTCCACTTAGAAGCTGAGGTCGGGTTATTTCGTCATAGTGAGTCAGAGAGTAACTGCTGCCTGTCTGTCTGAGTCTCTTTGAGCGAGTGGGTTTCTCTCCATGTGAATGTGCAGTAGGAGGCTGTGTCTGTGTGTGTGTGTGTCTGAATGTGGACTGGGAGGCTGACAGGCTAACTGAGGGAGGAGCATCAGGGCTGGAGCTGGTTTGAAGCCATCCTCAGGGGCCACATACAGAGAAGGAGTGACCAGACCGTTCTACCGTCAGTGTCAGGCTTCTTATTGGCTCCTGTTGTCTCCCATGGAACAATGCGTGAGATGGTGTACTGCAGCTCCTGTCTGGACTCACAGGAGAATCCGATCTCTCAACGTAGCTGGGGCTGAAACTTAGAGAAGACATTCGCCTTCTCGTTCAGAGGTGTGAACCGCTAAGAGTGTTAATGGGCATCTGTAAAAACAGCCTTCAGGATGTGAGGGGGGGGGGGGGGGGGGGCAGTTGCGGGTGGGTAGGTGCTTCGAAGCGGGGGGGAGGGGGGGTGGGGGGGAGGTCAAGGAGGGTTTATCACCGCCACACCTCCTGGGCAACACAGCGAGACGCTTCCACGTTTTCGCAGGGTTCAAATCCGACACCTTCCCCTCGCCCCGCCCCTCTCACCCGCCCCCGCCTTTTTAACAAGCACACGTTCCCCATCACCTGGCACCCTGGCCCCGCCCACACACACCTCACCTCACTTGTGGAAGTGGCTGGAGCGGCACATGGCTAACTGTCGCAGAGGAACGGAGGAGTTGTTTTTCCGACAAGCATTTTCCTCACACATTTTCTATTTGAAGAGGTAAAGCTGGTTCCCTTTCAGATTGGGGAGTATTAGGGGTGAACGTCTGTACTGGAGAGACTTTAGTCTGCAGGAGGGAGCGTGACAGTACATGTCCGCTGCCGCTTGGAAGATTCTCACTTCAAATATTTAGACTACTTACATGTGTAATAGGAAAAAAACTGAAAAAAATTCCTTCAAGGAAAGATTAGACTTAGAACCATTTCACCAATAGAAGCAGAAACCTCCAAAGGTTTTTTTTCCTCCAGAAGGTTACAGAACAAACCTAAGTTAACTATTTGAAAATAGTTTAAAAAAATGCTTAAACTACTCCCGACTACTGTTACTGTGTCAGATTGTGAGCTAGGGCTGTTTTCTCCATTGACTCTGCCTTCAAGTCACACTATGTGCCTGTAGGTCAAGACAGCTCCTGGAAAGCCCACAATGCATGAGTCACTCTTCCTCCAGGCTGAAACCACAGGTGTTCACTGTGGCTGCTTGAATTTCGCTGCACGGTTGTTTGGTGTTTCCTGATTTGGAGCCTGTCCAAGATGTTGAGCTAATGGCTGCGATAGGACGCCGATTGAGGTGACTGTCTTCTGATTGGTCAAGATAGTAGGAAGTCCTTCCAAAGCCACAGTTTGGAAGCCAGTGATTGGTTGTCCTCTGTGGGAGCTGGAGACACTGGTGTGAGTGACGTGATGCTGTGGTCTCTGAGATCAGCCTGAACCCTGTCAACTCCAGTCAAACCCAGACTCACACACACTCCTGCTGTAAACACATATGACCATGAATTCTTAGCTTCCACAAATTCTTTCATTTCAAAATGTTTCTAGATAATGTTCGGTATGCCCCTCACATCACCTCACTCAAGTGCCCACACATACAACACACACATACAACACACACATACAACACACACATACAACACACACATACAACACACACATACAACACACACATACAACACACACATACAACACACACATACAACACACACATACAACACACACATACAACACACACATACAACACACACATACTATCTACCAACCTCGCAATGCTCGGTACACATCCTCCATCAACCTGGCAAAACACACAGCACACATCCTCCATCAACCTGGCAAAACACAGCACACATCCTCTATCAACCTGGCAAAACACACAGTACACATCCGCTATCAACCTGGCAAAACACACAGTACATATCATCTATCAACCTGGCAAAACACACAGTACACATCCTCTATCAACCTGGCAAAACACACAGTACACATCCTCTATCAACCTGGCAAAACACACAGTACATATACTCTATCAACCTGGCAAAACACAGTACACATCCTCCATCAACCTGGCAAAACACACAGCACACATCCTCTATCAACCTGGCAAAACACAGCACACATCCTCTATCAACCTGGCAAAACACACAGTACACATCCTCTATCAACCTGGCAAAACACACAGTACACATCCTCTATCAACCTGGCAAAACACAGCACACATCCTCTATCAACCTGGCAAAACACACAGTACACATCCTCTATCAACCTGGCAAAACACACAGTACACATCCTCTATCAACCTGGCAAAACACACAGTACATATCCTCTATCAACCTGGCAAAACACAGTACACATCCTCCATCAACCTGGCAAAACACACAGCACACATCCTCCATCAACCTGGCAAAACACAGCACACATCCTCTATCAACCTGGCAAAACACACAGTACACATCCGCTATCAACCTGGCAAAACACACAGCACACATCCTCCATTAACCTGGCAAAACACAGCACACATCCTCTATCAACCTGGCAAAACACACAGTACACATCCGCTATCAACCTGGCAAAACACACAGTACATATCCTCTATCAAACTGGCAAAACACACAGTACACATCCTCTATCAACCTGGCAAAACACACAGTACACATCCTCTATCAACCTGGCAAAACACACAGTACACATCCTCTATCAACCTGGCAAAACACACAGTACACATCCTCTAGCAACCTGGCAAAACGCACAGTACACATCCTCTAGCAACCTGGAAACCCAAAGTAAGGGGTGTTTATACTGCTGGCACTGTTGCTAAGTTACGGTGTGTTATTAAACTGCAGGGAATCGGGTCCAATCCTCCTTAGCTCCTACTTAATGAACTTCTCCTGCAGCAGTTGCTCACTGTCGCAAAAGGTCATTTTTATCCATTGTCTAATCTACCCTCACCCTCAATTAGACCAAGCCATGTCCATCCCTCTGGAGGGAAACTGTAAACCCTTAAATTACAGCATACGGTACAGCTTAGAGCATTGGTCTTTCATTAGCCAGCTAGCTACAGCCACAGATAGAGGAGAGAGAGAGAGAGAGAGAGAGAGAGAGAGAGAGAGAGAGAGAGAGAGAGAGAGAGAGAAATAGTGAAAGAAAGAGAGACTTAATAACATAGCCACATCCTGTGGGATTTTAGGCGTTAGTCCACAAGCACAAAGCAACCTTGTGGCTCTGACAGTTCCAGTAAGATGCAGTCTGTTTCTCTTCTTGCTCTGTGCAGAAGGTAGAACAAGCCATGATTAAAACATGTAGAAGACGTAAGGTTCTCTATACCCCCATCGAACTGTGCAGCTTTAAAAACCAACACATTACAAACAAACACAATAGGTGCAGTTAAAGTATGTCAGTAAGTCAGTCATTCTGAATGCGTTGAGAGTTATTAATAAGACATTACAGCCCAGATGAAGCGCAGTAATGCAGATGTATTGGAGTTTGAGCTGGAACGCTGCATGGCTGCTCTCAGGGACTCCTGTGGGCCAGCATTACCGCTAATCTGGAACAGCTGAGGTAACATGTGGAGTGATTTGTTGGTCTGATTAACAAAACCTGCAGCAGAATCCAGGCTGAAACAATACAGTACACAATTACTGGTGCTGATTTATGTCCATTCAGAGCCCCTCCTCATTTGATTACTTCATAACTGAATGCGGTTACTCTACCACCGTTTCAATTCACCTGGACAAATATCGACCAACGTCGAGCTAGACTGTCTGAGAAATTACTCAAAATGGCTGCCCCTTGCGGACACTGTAATGCAATATAGCCTAACCTGAATGTTTTGTTTTCCTAGGGAAGTGGGAGTTGAGATTGAGGACAGGTGCATGCTGGGTATTCTCCAAACAGGCGTCTGTGCCGAGAAACGTATGATTCAGAGAACAATCATGTCCTCATGGCGTCTCAGACGTCTAGGACAAGTTGGGTAAGAGGAGACTGCTGATGAATAAAACACATGTTGACTCGTAGTGCTCTTAGTCTTTTGCTCTCAGATAACACATACACACACACACACACGCTCTCACACACACACGCTCACACACACACACACGCACACGCTCACACAACACACACACACACGCTCACACACACACATGCTCACACACCCACCCACCCACACACACACACACACACACACGCTCTCACACACACACGCTCACACACACACGCACATGCTCTCACACACACACGCTCACACACACACGCACACGCTCACACAACACACACACACACGCTCACACAACACACACACACACGCTCACACACACATGCTCACACACCCACCCACACACACGCTCACACACACACACACACACACACACACTCAAGCCGCTCCTCAACCCCATTATTTCTTTCTCTCCTTCACTTTAATACCTTTTCAGTGTGTTGTGGTTTGTTGACTGAGGCTTGGAGATGTCAGAAACTCTACTCTGAGTTCCAGGAGGCTCAGGCACACCTGGCCTTTGGCAGCTCTATTTACCCCCCCCCCCCACCCCCCCCATCGACCCCCCCCCAGTCCACTGCTGCCATCAATCCTGGGGGAGGCCTTGCTCCCCTGGCCCTGCATGCCTGGACCTGCAGGGCGTACAGAGTTTACCACGCTGAGGAGAGCGGAGGGGAGAGCGACCAGAGGCCCTTCGCTCCCGGTTCAGGCCCTCCAGGGTGGTGGTGTTCAGGGGCTGGCATCCAGTCCCTGCTATGTGGTGAGCTCCTTCAGAGGGTAGGGTGGGGGTGATGGCGTACTCTGTACTTTAGGGTGGACGAGGGCGGGACCAGCACGTGTTTAGGTTCATAGGTAAGGGGGGGGGGGGGGGGATGGGCAGGGGAACCGCATCAAAACACATGGGAACACAAAGGGGCTTCTTTTATCTCCCCTCTGCTGAGGTGTCGGTTGGCTTTTAAAACCGTGAGCTTTGCTTTAACAATGGCTGCTGTGATTAAAAAGCAGCAAGCATGAGGGAGGTGTGAGCAGAGCCCGTGTCCAGCCTGGGAGGAGGGGAGGCGGGCAGGACGTCACAGCAGAGCAGAGCTGCTTCTCCTCCTGTCATGGGGGATGTGGTCCTCCGCTGCCGGGGCTCCTGCTCCAGGCCTCGTCCGCCTCTGCGCTAGGGAGTTTGTCTTCGTTCGTGCACAGAGGCTTCGTTTGTCTTCGTTCGCTGAAAACCTCTTGTTCAAAACTCTCTCTTGTGAGTCGCTTTGGATAAAAGCGTCTGCTAAATGAATAAATGTCAGTGTGCTTGACTGAGTGTTGGATGAAGAGTGTGTCAGGGTGCAGGAACATGTGTCGGTGAGTGTCACCGCGTTTGACTGTACGTTAGTCATGGTGAGGGTCAGGTCTGGTGCTATTCTGCTTTGGCCCCTATTAGGCGTGGGATGCTTCTGCGAGGTTCTCCTGTTCCTCATGTTAAACAGTTTTCTGAGAGGAAGGGAAACAGAGAAAGGTGGAGGTATGAGGAGGTTGAGGTAGTGTGGGGAAGAGAGAACAAGGAGGATGTGGAGGAGGTGGAGGAGGAGGAGGCACAGGGAGAAAAAAGTAAGTGGTCGGCTTGAATATCAAGTCAGGCACGGCCATTCAGAAGAATTCCTTTGTTCGGTGCAAACCACTTGAAACTGGAATCTCTTTATTCTGCTTGGCGGTATACAGACAGGAAGATAATGTATTTTACAGAGGCAGATCCTGTCATCTCCGAAGCCCCTCGAAGGATATAAACCGATTCTTTTCACTGTCTGTCTCTGCAACTTCGTCATCCATTAAATCTCTACAAACTTCCCCTTCTCTCTCATGTACATTCTGCCCTCATCTTCCCTCTCTTCTTTGTCGTTTTATCTTTCCCTCTCTTCTTCTCTCTCCCAGATAAAACTCGCCCGGGGGACTGAAATGCAATCTCTTTCCGAACATTCACTTCCTTGTTTCTGGGTCCATGTCTACACCTCTCCCCAGGCCCGTCACAGTGGGAATTCAGGCTGCATGCTACTAAAGTTCTACCTTTGAATAGGGCTCCTCTTGTGTGTATCCAGTACACTATCTCCAGTGAGTCTGTCAGGCATGAAAGTGTAAACACAGACCGGGGCTCCCCGCTGGGCAGAATCCTGCCTGCGTTAGCGGAACGGGCCGTGTTATTGAGGGAGGGGCAGCTGAAGGAGGACTGACGACCTCACCTGTGCCTGCCTGCCAAGCTGCATGCTGGGAGCTCATTTAAGGGGGGCAGGGGGAGGGTTGAGGGGGATGCAGGGGGAGGTTTGAGGGGGAGGCAGGGGGAGGTTTGAGGGGAAGGCAGGGGGAGGTTTGAGGGGGAGGCAGGGGGAGGTTTGAGGGGAAGGTAGGGGGAGAGTTGAGGGGGAGGGGGGGTTGAGGGGGAGGCGGGGGAGGTTTGAGGGAGGCGGGGGGAGGTTTGAGGGAGGCGGGGGAAGGCTTTTAGGGGGAAGCGGGGGGGGGGGGCAGACAAGGAGTGTCTCACTTGTTGAGAATCTGCTTAGACTTGGTTTTCAAAACCACTCTCTCCTTAAAGTCCCATTTCGAGCGCTGCCTAACCCGAGCAAAAGCCAAAGGCAATCAATCAATATTAAGAGCTAACAGCCTTGCCTTCCTTTTATTCTACTTCTGCAGGGCTGTTGTTTTCTTATTAACGCAGGCTTCAGTAAAAACCTGTTCCAGGCTGTGAAAATGTGTGTGTGTGTGCACGCGTTAATTTCTGTGTGTGAACGCATGCACGTGTGTGTTTGTGAATAGAAACCAGGTGTCACCTACCTCACCCCCCCCCCCCCACCTCACACCCCCCACCTCCTCCACACCAGCCTGTGGTTGCGTTCTTACCTCAGCGTTCACAGCAAGCAGCTACTGGGGGCACAGCAGGAAACACTCACATCAAACAGTTCGCTAATGGACGACAAACTCATGGCTCCTTAGCCTGCTCCACTAACATGTTGGCCAATTTATCTCCGGTTGTAAACTTTCTAGCACACCCCTAGAACAGGACTGCTATGTTCATGACATGTTAAATGGGGTGAACGTTAAACAAGTGCGTCTGTCCGGTGTGTGTAGGTTTATGTGTGTAGATGTGTGCGTACGTCTTTCTATAGGGTCCAGTTTGGTTCATGGGAAAGCTACAAATGGCCGGTTTTCCTGTCAGAGCACACTTGTTAAACAAGAACAGACAAAAGAATGAAAGAGACAGACGGATGGAGACAGATACAGCCTAGCATGATGTCGTAATATACCAGAAAGGTCATCAATCTTTAGAGGAGATGTTCTTGTGTGTGTGTGTGTGTGTGTGTGTGTGTGTGTGTGTGTGTGCGCACGTGTATATGAACATCACCTGGTCTGCATCAGATATGAGGAAATAGTAGCCAGGCTAAACTTTCATTTGCCCTATGAACAGTTAGATATACAATGACTCATCTCATACGGGGAGGCTGTAAAATGGCAGCCAGATGTTCTAATTTTACGGTACAGGTTGCTTCATAACCTGACAGGAGATGGTGTTGCCACACACCCTACCACTCACCGGTTCCTGGTCTGGCATGACTGAATAAGAATGCAAGTCTAGGACACAATGTCTCCACCAAGATACAAGACGAAGGATCCAGGGAGAACATGACATCATCGTTCTTCTCAACATGTTTTGTGATCAAATGTTGTTTTTTAGTTTTTTTTTTAAAGCCCTAACATCTTCCAGACAGAGCTGGAGACAGAACACAGACAGAGCAGGAGACTCTCATGCTGAGCGGAGCTGTGAGGAGTTCTGTTTAATGGGGTAAGTGTTGTGGTAGTTCCACATGACACAGTGAAATGTTTAGGAGAGGGACAGACATAGCCAGACAGTTGTGTTTAGTCCTAAACCCTCACACCCCTTCCTCCGTGTTCCGTCTTGCCAGCAGCCGAGCTTCATCATGGGTTTAGCCAAACCAGCACCGTAGGCCATGGAAACAGCAAGACCGGATCATTTCAATCCAGCAACTGGCTCCAACGTGGCTGTCTGTCAATCATCAACGTACGTTTATCGCCGTGGTGATGGAGGAAAACCTTTTTTTTTCTCAACGTTGGGCTAAAAATAAAGATGAGTCTCCTTCCAACATCTGGCAACACAGGCTGGGTTTTTCTGACATCATTTCTTTTGCTTTAGATCGTTTCTCTCTCCTGCTGTGGTCAGTGACCTCGGTCTAGCTCAGACTCACACAGACTGAATGGCTGACTGACTGACTGGTACACACAGACTGAATGGCTGACTGACTGACTGGTACACACAGACTGAATAGCTGACTGACTGACTGGTACACACAGACTGAATGGCTGACTGACTGACTGGTACACACAGACTGGATGGCTGACTGACTGACTGGTACATACAGACTGAATGGCTGACTGACTGACTGGTACACACAGACTGAATAGCTGACTGACTGACTCGTACACAGACTGACAGGCTGACTAAGGCTTACTAGTACATGCACACACAAACAGGTAGACATACAGAGAAACAGACAGACAGTCATGCTGCTAGGTGGACTGACAGACAGACTGACTGACAGACAGAGACAGTGTGGTAAAGAAAGGCTGGGTCCTAAATTGCCCCATGATGGGGGTTGAGGGGGGCAACAGAAGTGGTCTAGAGAGGACTGACTCCCATTAGCTGTCTGGCAACCAATCAGGGCACGGCCCCAAAGCATGTGTCACAGGGTGCTGGTTGTGGATGCCGCCAATCGCTTTCCGATGTAGATCCTGATAGAGGGACAGACATCAACACAGTTTTAAAAAGACCCCCATCACTTCCTGATCACACAATCTTATGCATTTGTACGGATAGGAAGAGAAGGAGGAGTCAGTCCTCTCTAAACTGTATTTCGTTAGTTTAATCTAATCTAATCTAATATATGTAAGTGCAGAGTGTGATTACCTGTGTGTGTGTGTGTGTGTGTGTGTGTGTAGTTGTGTGTACGTCTTACCCCACTCCGAGTGTGAGCAGGTGTGAGGCCAGCAGTGAGGGAATGAGGATGAGGAGGACATCAGATGAGAAGATCCCTCTCTTCATCACCTCGCTCTTCCTCACACTGAGGGAGCCAGGCTGTTTGGGATGCTGGAACACAAACTCTCTGGAGAGGGGAGGGAGGACGTGGGGGGGAGGGGAGGGAGGACGTGGGGGAGAGGGGAGGGAGGATGTGGGGGAGAGGGGAGGGAGGACGTGGGGGAGAGGGGAGGGAGGACGTGGGGGAGAGGGGAGGGAGGACGTGGGGGAGAGGGGAGGGAGAACGTGGGGGAGAGGGGAGGGAGGACGTGGGGGAGAGGGGAGGGAGGGAGGAGGACATGGGAAGAAGGGAGAACATTGGGGGAGAGGGGAGGGAGGGAGAACAGGGGGGAGAGGGGAGGGAGGGAGGAGGACATGGGAAGAAGGGAGAACATTGGGGGAGAGGTGAGGGAGGGAGAACAGGGGGGAGAGGGGAAGAGAGAAGGTGGAGAGGAGAGTATACATAAAAGGGGGGAAAAGGGAAAAGAAGAGAAAGAGATAGAAAGAGAGAGGGAGGGAGGACAGAGGGTCAAGGCAGAAACAGTCAACACCTGCAGAGTAGACTTGTTTTTCTCTTCGAGAGACAGAGACTCTATGAGGATCCTTTCAACGTTCTCCCAGACTTCTGCAAGTAGAACTCATCAGAACAACAACAACTCCAGGCAGCAGGATCAGCTTCCCATGGCTTTGGTAACTGCATCTCTGGGAAACCAGATTTGATGGAGAAACCACATATCTCCATAAAATCCACTTGTACACAAGCCTTAGTGATAAGAAGGCTGCTAGGAAGAGTGCTGCACGTAGCACAGCTTAATGACTGCTGCCCCACATTATTGTCAGTTATGTAAAAGCTACTGAGCTTTCATATATTCACTGTATTTGTATTTACAGTAAAATGCTAATGGGTACTGATGAAGATTAAATGATGATGGTAATGATGGTCTTACTTTGGTGGAAAGTTCTCAGGTCTACTGGACCAATCCCAGACCCAGTCGGCACTGGCCAGCCTATCACTGTCCTCCTGGAGGAAGGAGCAGTAAGGAGACGAGAGAATTAGAGAAGAAGACAGTGAAAATTATTTATGACAAAAAAATATTTTGCGACTAGCTGGCCCCAGTCCAGGGTGTACCCTGCCTAAGGCTGAAGTAACTGGGATAGGCTCCAGTCACCTGTGACCCCTAATGGGAATAAGCGGCACCGCTGATAGTAAGTGTTGACTGAATGAATGACTGACATAGGATGATTCATAAAAATGTAGTGTCTTGATTGCCAAGCTAAGATGACACTGCATTGTAATGTGTATAAGATTGACCTAAATAGTGATAATATCGTGTTTATACATGATACAGGATGCTCGTGTAATGACCAGTAGAGGGGGGATTTGAACCTACAACCTTTTGTCCTCCAGCCACCGGGAGCTCCGGAGCAGAAGGAGGCGTGCCAGTTACCTGGATGGTGACACAGTCTGTACTGCTGCTGTCATGTTCGCTGGACGGTCGAGGGGGGCTGCTGGTCTGGGGTGTCGCCACCTGGGGGGGGCTGGGCACGGGGGCGGGGCAGAGGGGGGCGCAGACGATGAAAGAGAGACAGAGAGGGAGGGGGGGGCGATACTGAAATCATCCCTAAGATTGACACCTCCAATTCCGAAAAATCCCCCCGCCCCCATTTCTCTCCCCTCCATGAGCATGCGGCTCCACACACCTGTCTTTACTCCTCTCACACTCGAGCTGTGCTTCCAGCAGGATCCTCTCCAGCTCCCCCTGCAGGCTGCTGGAGGCCACGCTGTCCTGAGGCCCTGTCAGGCTGTCCCTGCGGCTCACGGCTGCGATCAGCTCCTCCAGC
This sequence comes from Neosalanx taihuensis, assembly GCA_030340665.1. Taxonomy (NCBI): domain Eukaryota; kingdom Metazoa; phylum Chordata; class Actinopteri; order Osmeriformes; family Salangidae; genus Neosalanx; species Neosalanx taihuensis. The sequence goes on from CM059301.1 coordinate 7,752,254, forward strand.
TCCACCCACGACCCTGAGAAGACCACATCAGCACTGAGAGACTGGGGGGGAGGGGATCTGCAGGTGGAAACAGTTCTAGAATGTTCTGTACTGGACTTGAGAAGACAGAACATGGATTTATCAGGCAAAAACAAAGACTGTTCTCGTGTTCTAAGTTAGTTGGAACATATTGTAATCTATATTTGTGCGTGTTGTTGATAGAGGGCGTATGGTTAGATCGGTTAGAAGATATCCATTAAATATCCCGAAAGAGATCAACAGAGAGATCCAGAAAGAGGCAGTGACGTCTTTGCTTGTTTACCTTGCTCCCTGTGCCAACAGGAACACACAACAACACCACCAACAACAACAAAAGCAGCAGCAGCACATGCAACAACAACAAAAAACACAGACACGCATACAGGGGCAACCAACCAGTGGGGCAGGGCTAACAGAACATGACAGAGGCTCACTTACGTAAGATCTTATTTCTGTGAGGGATTAGGCATTCACCCTCTCCCTTCTCTCTCTCTCTCTCTCTCTCTCTCTCTCTCTCTCTCTCTCTCTCACCCTCTCCCTTCCTCTCTCTCTCTCTCTCTCTCTCTCTCTCTCTCACCCTCTCCCTTCCTCTCTCTCTCACCCACTCCTCTTCCTCTCGCACTCTCTCACCCCCTTCCCTCCTCCTCGCTCATTCCGTCTTTATCTCCTTCTGTCTCTTTCTGGGCATTAAAACAGCAGCACCTGCTCTGTCTATGCACATTCTTTGCTCTCATCCTCATGTCCTGCTTTTCCGGATCCTTCTTCCTCCGTTCTCTCTCCCCAGCCTCACGAGAGAGGATTATCATACACAACAACAACAAGGGTGATGAGAGCGGACAGGGAGACGGAGCGAGACAGCGGGGGGAGGGAGGAGCGCTGAGGGGCAGCAGCGAAAGTGTGTCAGTGCCCTAGTTTCCGCGCCCAGACAGGCAGGGTTATGACATAACCGCGGCCCCCGGTTCCCTCCCCTCGGCTGAGTCGGGCCGGACGGCCAGCCACCGAGGTGCGACACCGCAGAACCTCTCTCACACAGGGCCGGCCGCCAAGCTGCATTTACATAACAGTCCAGCAGGCAGCTGGGAGACCTTACATAACAGAAACATACATCCCCTCTGTTGTTGTTGTTGATACTGTATGACTGAGCCTGTAACAGGTCAAGGGGGCTGACACGCCTGCGGAACGTTCCAGTGAACCCCCTTAAAGGTGACGCGGTGCACACGCGTGTGCTGGCAGGATGCTACCTGTGGTTCTCCGTGCACAGAGCCGTGTGCTAACTGATCACAGGAAGGCTATAAGTGTCTGGAAATCAGCTCAGCTTAATTGGCTTATACAAACAGGTGAGTCAGGAAATCCGTTTACACAATGACAGGAGCCGTGACAACAACAATGCGTTCTAGAACTGGCAGCAGCCCCCCCCTCCCCCCTCCCCCCACACCCCCGACATGCTCAGATCCTCTGAGAGAGCCAAAGACATCTGCACTGTTTATATAAACCAATGTGTTCTAGCAGTGTGTGTGATGTTCACAAACTGGTTATTGACCTCACACAGCTTGTATGTATGGATTTAGCATTAAAGGATGCTCAGAACAAAATGTACATGTAGTATGGAAGGATTTCAGTTCTCTTGGGGAGGTATTCTTGCTTATGCCTCCCATTTGGGTCCATATCAAGATTTTTAGAATGAACCATCTATAGTCAGCATTGAGACAATATGGAAAAGCCTTCAAACATTTGAGGCTTCACCCTAATAAAATGCACGCGTTGATTGGCTGACAGCATTGACCCTGGATATCATTGACCTCATAACAATACATCACTTTCATGACAGCAAAACAACCACCCGGTCCCCCTCCCCTCTCTTACCATACAGCCCGTCTTCAGGCGTCTGCGACCCGGATAGAGACATGACAGAAGCCGGGCAGCAGCTGGCTGGGAGGTCGATGAGACTCTGATGATCAAGGCTGAACTATCTTCTCTCCCTGCTTCTTTGTCAATTCGCTGCGTTAAGTTAGAAGGAGTTCACGGACAAGAGGCAACAGAACGGTGGCTGGTCAGCAAGGGACTAATCCAAACCCCCTCACCCCCCCCCCCCCCCCCCCCTACTGCCCCACGTGGAGCGCGTGCGGTAAACAAACCAGTGTTCAAGCCCATTGATGTTCACCGACTGTATATCAGGTTGGTTTATCAACAATTGTATCAAAAATTGTAGTGTATTTTAACATTGTATTCATTTTTTATTATTATGTCACATATATGTTCTATGTTTGCTCATTTCTGCCACAGTGAATTCTATGTTTGTAAACCTTGCATAGAGATTGAACATCATTCCGATTCAGATTCGGATTCTGTTAACGTTAAGAACAAAAAAAAACTAAATTCATGACACGTAAGTCGCCATCGAACTGAAAGTGAACATCAAGGACATTGATTTCCCCCCATGTGATCCATGTGTCATTGAAGTTTGAATCACGGACTATTTCACTGTCCCATTCTCCTTCTTCTAGCACATTTGGCAGGATTTCAAGGGAGATGGACTTGTGTCCTGTGAGTCCTTCAGATCTAACGGCTTTATGACTGGCTTTAATGACCAGAAAGTCGATAAGAGAATAAAACATACATGTTAAAATATTTATATGACTTATATAGGGTTTGTTGCGTGTATATGCCTATCTTGTGTGGTTGTACTAGACGTAGTCTCTGACTGTTTAAAGGCAACACTGCCATCATGTGTTCAGAAGTTCCTGAGTGACTGATCAGCTGTCATGGACAGTATAGTGGAGTCTGATTATTAAAGATATTGTGTGAAGACATTTGCAATCACTTTTAATCAAATATTTGAAACACTGCGAATATATCACTTCCAAACGAGGCTTTTCTCTTGGAGGATATGGTCTTTTTTGAAGTGTCGTAATCCGACATAGGATTTTTGGTACTTGCACTCAGGTGCACTGCTGTTGCTGTGATTGTTGTTGTTGTTGCTGCTCTGTTGTTCATTTACATTGCATTTATTCATTTAGCTCTTATAGCTCTTCCCTTGCCACTTATTGGCTTCTTATGATGTCTCATAATCTACAATCCTGCTATGTTTGGGGTCTATCACGTTGATATGATCAGTGACGAACGATCCTTTGTAAAGCTCTCTCTTGTAAGTCGCTTTGGATAAAAGCGTCTGCTAAATGAATGCATGTATTAACAGAAACAGGGCTGATGTGTAAGTATTACCATGATTAACATGACTTCTGGCTTCACCTACTATCCTGAAGGCCATGTCAATCTATACACCAGCAGAGGAACTACTACAGTGATAGTGTCTTTGCTCTAAGCTTTAAACAGATCCGACTGATGTTGGCACATTTAGCTTCTTCCAGCTTTCAGCTTTTACGCTGAGTGTAAAGAAAGAAGAAAGTTCTCATTAAGAACAAAAGGAGCGAGGCCATCCTCTCATTCGTCAAAAGGCCTTTAGATCTTTGACAATCTTCCTCAGCCCCTAGAATGGGGTTCCTGCGATTCCAGAATGTTCCCTAGCAGCGTCCAGCTACGGGCCCCCTCTCTGTAATCCATCATCGTTTGTGTTCCGAGATAGTCGAATAATAAAAACCTTTTTCAGGTAATTCCAGTGGTTAGGTAGACCCATTAGACACGTCCTCCATCTTCCCAGCCTGCTTTAGAGGCTGATTGATGACTTGATCTGACTCCGCACTAAACGCTGTTCTGCTTAAAATTCACTTCTGCAGCCAGGCAGCGGCGTGCACGTGTGGCAGCTGATTAATGAGAGCCAATAAAAGGAGCGGTGTCCCTCTGTGGCTCTGGAGGACCTGCCTGTGAAAACAGGATCTGACTGGCTCTGCTCACAGGAGCGCCGCAAATTAGTGTGATAAATAATAATTACAGTTCCTGCTCTCGCCCCTAGAGGACAGCTACTGATTCTTAGAGAAGAAGTGGAGGGGGGGGGGGGGGGGGGGGGGGCAAAGGGCAAGAGATGGAGAAAGAGAGCGAGGGGGGGGGGGGGGGCAGGGCCGGCTCTTGGCATAGGCGACATAGGCAGTTGCCTAGAGCGCCATTTGCTGGAGGGGCGCTGCCAGGCACCCTTAATCATGCCGGTTTGTGTGAAGACGTTTTATTTATTTCTGCTAGCTAGCTACACCGTGTTCAATGTGAAATGCGCACTGCATCGGTGCTGTGTATGCTTGGGATGAATTTTCATTAGTTTTCTACACAGTTATCATCTCTGCCTGTATGTCCGGTCTGATTTGGTATTTTATTTCAGTTTCATCACGGGGGAGGGGGGGGTGGGGGGTGGGGGGCGCAGCGCAGTAATTTCGCTTAGGGCACTAAATTAGGTAGAGCCGGCCCCGGGTGGGGGTTGGAGGGTGGAGAGGGGTGGACGAGAGAAAAATGTACAGATGAAAAGAGGGGAAGACCAAGGGGGTTCCATGAGAGAGAGAGAGAGAGAGAGTGTGTGTGTGTGTGTGTGGGGGGGGGGGTTAGGCTGCTGTGTTGATTAGACAAGGTCTTGGACACAGTCACTCCTCTCTCTCTCTGCTGTGTAACTGTCATTCCTAAGCCATACGAGGGTCAGAGCAGCCATGGCTGGTTTGCATTGGCAGACATGCCTGTCGGAGTGGTCAAGTCAGTCTCCCTCATGTCAGTCTGGACGCTGGACCTGAGACGCCTCCATCCCCTCTCCAACCCTCCCCACAACTGACCAGCCCAGCCTCTGGCCTCTGCCTCCCACCTGGCCTCTGCTTCTGGAGGATGATGGGGTCTGTTTGTGAAGCCTTCCAGCCCCAGCCTCCTCCTCTTCAGCTGTGATGGATGAAGCACCTCCGTCACCCGGTGATCAGTCAGAAACTGGAACATAGATAAGAGGAGATAGATAGATGGATGGATACAGCGATTGGAAGAGAGGGAGAAGAGAGAGAGAGCAGATAAGTAATCAAGGAGGATACAGTGAGATGATTCTGTCTCCTCCCTCCAGGCAGGGGCCATTATCTTTTTTTTTATCTCTCTTTTTCTCTCCTCGCCGTCCTCTGCCTTCCCTACCTTCTCTCCCCTCCAGTCCTCCTTTAACATGTTTTTCTCTCCTCTCTCCTCCCCTCCTCTCCCTTCGCCTCCCCTTTCCCCCTCCCCTCCTTCTCTCCTCCCCCCCTCCCCTCCTCCCATCCTCCCCTCCTCTCCCCTTCTCTCTCCTCGACTCCCCTCCTCCCCTTTCCCCCTTCCCTCCTCCCC
>CM059301.1:7762500-7767500 GCA_030340665.1 Neosalanx taihuensis
CTGCCTGCTGAGCCTGTGGATGTCGAGGGGCGGAGCCAAGCCGGAGACATGGTGAGCAAAGAACCCGACCACCTTTTATCCTCCGGCCAATCCCACGCCAAGACCCCTGCGGCCGCCGACCAAGCCCCCGGCCGCCATGACGGTGCGCTCCGTCCTGCTCAAACCGGGACTCCCCGGACATCGAGAGCCGCTTGAGGCGGCGCCGGAACCGGACCCACCAGGTCCGCTTCAAAGACCTGGAGGATGGGACGACTGCAGCGAGCGGAACCAGGAGCCTCCCCAGGTCCGGCGCTGAGGCGCGACAGCCCCCATCCCCCTCCGCAAGTGTGGCTCCGGCTCCGGCTCCGCACCTCAGGGATGGGGGGAGAGGGTGGGGGGGAGAGGGCCTGGCCGGACAGACCTCGGTGGTGGGAGCCGTCCGAGGGGACATGCAGGGAACCATAGAAGTGGTGACTGCCTTTCTGGCCAGGGCCCCACCTCACCCCCTCACCCCAGGGCCGACGCGCCGATGCTGGGCTCCCCCCCAGCCCCCAGCCCTGCTCCCTCACCCTGCCCCCATGACTCAGAAGCAGTGTAACAGCATGGCCATCCAGACTTCCCCCTGCCTGAAGAAGCCTTCCTCCCTCTCTGCCTCTCACAAACGCAGCCAGAGCTTGAGGGACTCGGTGGGAGTGGATGGGGATGATGAGGGTGTGGACTCACAAGAGGAGGCTTTCACTACCAACCATATGCAAAGATCTGGGCATACAAGAACAAATGGACCCTGCTCTGGGTTGATATCCGAGCCTGGGTCTGGGTTTAAACCTGGGCCCGGGGCTGACCTGGGGTTGAGGGACAAGAAGCCACAGCCAGGTCAGGACCCTGGGCCAGATGCTAGTCCTGGACCTGGTGCCCCTCCAGGGGATATCAACTCTGGATCTCCTCCTCAGCTCCAGCCCTGCTCCCCCTGCCATCGCTCCTCCGTACCCCACAGGGAGGCCTCCCGTAGGGTGGGCCCCAGGAAGGGGGGCAGCGCCACTCCCTCCTTGATCCGGAGGAGGAAGCGTCTGAACCGGGCTCTGAGCGACCCTGGGAGGGAGGTGGAGGTGTCCTACTGCACCACACCCACCCCAGACCGACAGCCCATGCTCCTCCCCTTCTCCTGACGAGGAAGTTCCAGGTGTCAGCCAAATGCACACGGGTGTACCCATCACCCCTCCAGACACGGCCCCCCCTCGAGCCTTGGTGCCGACTCAGACTGATTGTCCCTGTGATCCTCCCCCCTCACAGCCCCCCCCAGTGAACTCCTCCATCTCTAAAACTCAGACTGAGACTCTATGTGTTTCCCCGGCTCCTGTTCGAACCCCCCACTCCCTCCAGACTCAGACCAGCCCCTCCTGTGTCCCCCTCACTCCTCTTCCCAAACCTCTGATCTCCATCCAGACACAAACCCGGGCTCCGCCTGCACCCCCCCCACCCAGGCCCACGCTGGCCTCTCCGTCCTGTGTCACCCCACCCAACACCCCCACCATCGCTCTCTCGCCCAGAACTCCACCTCCTCCCCTCCTCCTCTTCCTCTCCCTTCTCTCCCCTTCCAACCATCCCAGAATACCTGCCCAAAACAGAGCCTTCAGCAGTGCTTCCAACCTCTTCTAAACCCTCGCCACCATCGCAGAGTACAACAGCTCAAGCTTCAAAGTTGAGCCCAGCTCAACCTGCATCTTCTCAAGTCACATCAGCATGTGAATCATCAACACCGAGTCCCAGCCCCAATACCAAGGCCAAGAACCAACATCCAGACCAGCTCCAGCCCCAACCACAGTCCCAACCACAGTCCCAATCACAGCCCAACCACAGTCCCAACCACAGTCCCAACCACAGCCCCAACCACAGCCCAAATCCCAGCCCAAACCCCAGCCCCAGCCCCAATCCCAGCCTCAATCCCAGCCCCAATCCCAGCCCCAGCCTCAATCCCAACCCCAGTCTCAATCCCAGTCCCAGCCTCAACCCATGCTCCAGCACACACAGTAGCCCCAGTAAAAGCCCCAATCCCAGTCCCAGCCTCAATCCCAGTCCCAGCCCTAGCCCCAAGCCCAGCCCCAGCTCATGCTCCAGCACACACACCAGGTCCAGTCCCAACCCCAGCCGCAACACCATCCCAGACATCTTGCCCCCTAATGCCGTCCATGGGCCCCAGTGCATGCTACCCTAGCCCCACCCTCTCTCCTCCTGTCATGTCTACCTCAGCCCCAACCTGCCCCATTCTCACCACACCATCCAGCCACACCTTAACTGTGTACCAAGATTCCCCTTGTAGCTCCACACCTCCAGGCCCACATACGCCCACCCCGATTCAGGCACCGGCCCCCATGACAATCCCCAACGACCCACCCACCCAAAGCCGCCCCTTCCCAGCTCCTCCCATGACACCTTGCACGATCGTGACGCAGACTTGCACCTCTATCTCCTACTTCACCAGTGCCCATCCCTCTGCGCCACCTTTCAACGCCACCAACGCCACCCCCCCTCCGTACGTCACCCTCCTGCAGACTGTCCAGCACTGCGCCCCCCAGGGCCACCCAATGCCCCCCTACTCCACCTGTGCTTCTCCACCCACAATAGTGAGGACCTTTGCTGCCACGATTCCCACCAGACACCCTTGTGGCACGCCGACCAAAACTGTGCCCCTCTACTCTTCCACCTTCCGTGCTGCGCCCCCGTACACGCCCCCCTCTCAGGCCCCCTACAGTGCTCAGGACAGGAGGGGGATTCGGCTTCCGCCCCCACCCCCGCCACCTCCACCCTACACCCCCCGTAAGGAGGGGAGTGGGACCCCAGGTGCACCTGGAAAGTCGCCTCTGGTCAAGGCAGACAGCAAGGCCAAGGAGAGGGAGGGCGAGGAGGCCGGGTCGCCCACGCTCTTCCGGCGTGCCAGCTCTCTCAGACATCGAGCTCAGCCTCCCCCCTTGCCTCCCAAGACCTCTCACAGCCTGAAGCGGGGCCAGACCCTCTCCTCGCCCTCCAAAGCCCACTCGAAGGCCTCCTGCCTGGGGCAAGCTCAGCTGGGAGCCTTGCATAAGATGCTCTGCCGACAAAGACCCAACACCCCCAACAGCCAGCACGCTTTGCCCAGCGGCCAACAGCCCTCTTGTGGGGATGGCTCCAGCTCTAGGCCTGGGTCTGGCTCTGGTCCTTGGAGGTGCTCTGGAGGGGGCCCCACTTCAGGGCCTCTAACCCCCAGCCAGGCTGACACACTGAGGCAGGTCCAAGAGATTCTGGGGGGTCTGGTGGCCGGGGCCCGGTGTAAGCTGGACCCGGCACGGGTCACAGAGAAGCTTCTGGGCCCAAACGGGCCCCTGCATGACATCCGGAGCCTGCAGACACAGCTTCAGAGTCTGGAGGGCGTCCTGGAGACGAGCCAGAACACCATCAAGGTCCTGCTAGACGTCATACAAGACCTGGAGAAGAAAGAGGCAGAAAGAGACGGGTGAGTCACAACCACCAAACACCAGAGAGGGAAAATGTGTGTGTGTGTGCGTGTCCATGTGTGTGAGAGAGAGTTGCACCCTGAGGTAAAGCACTTACACTGCCAGAATCTTCAAAGCCTTTGCGAATGTCGAGTCCAAAATGCCACAGATGCCATGCAAAACATCTACCTGGAAAATAAATGGCACACCTAAGTGCCTTCATCTTTTCTTTGAGGGGCAATTTTCAGTGAGAAAAAAAAAAGAAAAGAGCCAGCCACTGTCCGCACAAAAGACGCGTCAAAAGACGAATGCTAAGCTCAAACGGCGTTACCAAAGCGCGTCTTTTCCAGGAAGATTGGCCGCTCCATCCTTTCCCGGAATAGAACGAGGGACGGCCTCAGTTATTTTACCCTAGAAAGGGACAACAGATTGGCTACGTTCTCTCCTGGAATGGGAATAGAACTCGGTGAAGGACTGACGGCCGCCCGCGAAACGGGCCTGATAAACCGCCACGACAGATTGTGCGATTGTTCTTTGTGTTGTGTTGTGGGTCTTAATGACGGTTGTTTGTTTGTTGGTGATTTGTCACTGTCTTCCTTGTTTATTTATACTCTGCCCCCAACATTGTGGACCTGGATAGAGGCAGAGACTCTGGCATCAGGGCTGTTTGAGATGGAATGACAAATAGAAAGACAAATAGACCAAAAGGCAAATAGACCATCTGAGATGGAGAGAGAGGAGGAGGAGAGGAGAGGATGGAAAGGAAGGAGGAGAGGAGATGAGGAGATGAGGAGAGGGGAGACAGACATGAATCTCAGCAGCCTCACAGGATTATATGCATGCTGTATAATCTTTACAGTTTTTCTGTCACTACTCATACTGTCCCAGTAGGAGCACAGTAGCACCTGTCCTAAAGCACAGTATGCGCGTCTCCCGTCGGGACAGGAACAGGGCCTCTAGAAGCTTCCGTCCTGGATTAAGCGTGGCTGCACTCTCACACAGGCTCAAGTTTGAACGTGAAAGTGTAGCTTCTTCTCCAGAGATGAAGTGAGTCATGCGTTCAATGAGTGTCATGCATAGATAGACGAGGGGAAATCATTCATAAAAAATGATCCAGAGTGGTTTTATGCTCACAGAACGGGAACCATGGGAGGTTTAGACGAAGGTTTATCCACATGAAAGTCATGGGGAAGGAGGAAGAGGAGGATGAAGAGGGGCAGGGAGAGTAGGAGGGGGGAAGAGAAATGAAGAGGAAGATCCCGTAAGAGGAACTGGTACAGGATATAGAAAAGAAATATGACTTCTGAACTGAAAAGATTTCACACACTATGCCCTCCTGCCCTGCGGCCATGGTGATTGGAACCATGGCGACGGCTGCCACCAGCCTCCCCCTGATGATGTCATCTCTCCCTCTGCCCCGCAGGAGACACTCGTACCGCACCGGCCAGGACATCGAGAACTGTGGCACCTGCCGAGACTGCGCCTGCATCATCTACAGGTAGGGCGCAGAGAGCGCATGCTGGCGTGTGTTTGTGCGCTGAGTTACCTCACGCT
>CM059301.1:7775000-7790000 GCA_030340665.1 Neosalanx taihuensis
TTGCTCTCTTTCTCTCTCTCTCTGGTAGGTCTCTGGTTTGGTCTTCTCTAATATCACCTGCGTACCCTCTCCCTACACTGTCTCTCTTACTCTCTCCTCTCTCTCTCCTCCGTGTATTGTCTCTCTTCAGCTCTCGTCACTCTCCTCAATGCTCTCGTGTGTAGTCTCTCTCCCCCTGTCTCTATCACTCTGTACGTCTCACCGGCTTTCTCCTCCGTCCGTCTCCACGCTCCTCCCTCAGGCCTGTTTGCAGCTAGCCTCTCAGTACCTTCGCCAACCAGCTAGCCAGGATGCCAGTCAAGCGCACACACACAGTGAGTCAGACAGCCACACACTCATCCATCTAGTCATCCGGATAGCCTTCCAGACGGCCATCCAGACGCCAGTCAGTCATCAAGGGAACAGGTCAGCCATCCAGACAGTCATTCAGCTAGACAGACAGTCAGTCCATCGGCCAGCAAGGATTAAGTCAGTCGGTCGACTTGGATGAGAGAAAAAGCAGAAAACAGGCATTCAGCACTCATCTATCTCGTTGTCAGTCCTTAGGAGCCTCATCCAAGAGCTGTCCAGCATGGCCACTCAATAGGACTCTGCTTGGTGTTGTTTGTGCTGTGATTTGTGTATAACAATGACAGTAGAGACAACAGAGCCAAGAAAACACATCTACCACAGTTTGTGCGTCTGTGGGTTTGTGTATTTTGTGTGCTCATGCAGGTGTGCATTCGCATGGGAGTGAGCGTCAGTACGTGTATGTTGGGATCTGAGTCAGGGGGTTAGGGGGGGTACCGAGGGGGGTACCGAGGGGGTACCGAGGGGGGACCGAGGGGGTCCATTCCAGTCCTGGTTTCCACATCAGCACAGTGTTCTCTCTCCAGCAGCAGCGCTCCTCCTCGGAGAGAGGCACTAGTCATCCACTTTAATTGGCTTTTCACCACAGAAACGTTCAGAAGAAATTATTTTTCTCATAGGTTGTGATGGAGTTCAAATCACCTGAGATCTATCTTTCCATCTGTATCTTCTGGGTTTTTTTGTGGCAGTTTGTGGATTATTCTTTCTTAGTAGGTATTTCATCCTAGCAGAACGCATCATCTCTATGCGTCATCAGAGAACGTAACAAACCCCACTCTCGTTCTCCTTCCTGTTTCCTGTCACGCAGGCTAGGCTAGCGGTCAGTTTTGACCTTGAGGTCCAGTGTGGCCTCTCCACCAACTGACGCAACCTCCCCTGTGGGGGGGGGGGGGGATGGGTGTTGCCATGACGATGCCCTTGAGCAGGGTTGCTGTGTCACCTGGCCTGGTTCAGGAAAAGAAAAGAAAAACAGGAAAAAGCCAGCGACTAAAATGAATAAATCAATAAATGGGATGAAATCTCAGAGTAGTAAGAACAAAGGGTTTGGTGCATCAGGTGACTAGTTTGAGATTCCCCCCCTGGGGCTGTGAGGCATGGCTGGTTAAACCTTTACAGCAGTCTAAGTAGAAACATCTCCACCTGAACTCAGATCTCTTTGATCCTCCTCCCCCCCCCTCCTCTCCAAGGAGACAGAGACTTCTGGGTGAGGCTGAGAATCTCTGGATCTATCAGCAAGATCAGATGCAGTCAACCTCCATGTTCAGCAGGAACCCTGGAGAGCTGGGAAATGGAGCCATCGTGCTTAGTCTGAACGCATGTTTTAATTGTCTGAAGAAGAAAAAAGAATGTGATTCACTACTACCCTGCGATTCAATGTAGAATAATATCTCATGTCACTGATTTTAATGGGAAAAGTGCAGCTATCCAATCCCTTCCAATGCCCATGAGTCTAGTCCATAGGGAGTGTGTACAGTTCAAACAAACATATTTGGTTTGGAGAGAGTCTTTCCTCCCCTCTGTGCTGTGTTATAGAGAAGCAGGCCAGGAAACCTCTTTGACTCCTTCTCTGAAGAAAAGAGAGGAAAAGAGGAGCCCCATTCTCTGTTGTTCATCCGTATCACTGCCACTGAGCTCCAGTCAGGAGCTGGAGAGAATGTGCATTAGAATAGAGGAGAGAGTGAAGTGGTTAGCGAGTGTGTGGGATTAAGCAGGGAGGGAGGGAAGGAGAGAAGCGGATGCATATTACCTGAAAGCACTGAGGAACTTTCGCTACATCTACTCGCTTCTGAAAGTCTGTGAAGTTCACTCCCTCCGTCTCTCCTCCTCCCTATTAGACTTCTTCCTCCGATTCACGTGTTCTTCCTCTCGCTCATTGTCTGAATCTCTGTGTGTTGCTGTTTCTGCACATTCCCCCCCTCCCTCCCTTTCTCTCTGCAGCATTCTTCTCTCCACTTCTGAAAAGGGGAGTCCTCTTCATCTTGGCATCTGTGCTGTGATGAACACCGACTAACTAGGCCATTGCATAAACAGCGAGAATAGCAGCGAAGTAACACACACAAAAAAATGAAAACACTGAATGAGTTCGCTGGGGAACGCACAATTTCATCCCCAACGTGCAACTGCTGACAACAGTTATTCAGCAAGAAAATGTTGTCCATGCAGGCCCTTTCTTATCCCAAGATGTGCTCCTTTATTAATACCAATAGCTTTTAATAGCTGACAGGACATTGCAGGTTTGCTGGGACTTGGTGACCGAAGCTGAAATGAATCTCTCCTTCTACTGTCCTTCTTTCTCTTCCTTCATTCGTTCACCTGATCTCACTCTTCTCTCCCCTTCCCCCCCCCCCCCCCCCCCCCCCAGTGTGGAGCACGACTTCCGTCTGCAGGAAGGCCAGGTGTCTCGTACCTGGAAGGTGGGGGATCCTCCTGAAGGCTCCCCCCAGGTCACGGCCCCCCCCCAGCCCACCACGCCCCACCATCAGGACACCCCGTTACCAGTGTCCTCCCGACCCACCACTCCAGCCACCTCCAGCCCCCCGGCAACCACCAAGAAGAACAGGAAGAAATGCTTCTGGTTCATGTGACCTAGAGAATAAAGGAGAGAAACAGTCATGTGTTGAATAACGTAAAATGGTGACATTGTTTAGACTGATCGTGAGGTGCAGACGAGAAAAAAGAAGAGAAAATGACAGTTGAAAAAGTGAGAACAAATATTGTATAAGAGAATATATTGTTGAGAGTTGGGCGATGGATGTTTTTTTTCTCTCAAGCGAGGGTGGACTTGGTTTGGAGAGACCCGTGTTGTGCTGCTGGTGTTGCCATGTTAAAACTGTGATTCTATAACATACATTACCTTTAAATGCACTACATTTAGCCTTTGACACCTGTGGCGGAGTGTTTGTGAGGTATTTTGTTCGCCCAGGGTGGTAGAATGTGCCAAGATCTTATGAAAACTTTATGAGTAAAAAAAGGTTTCTAGCGGTGATGTACTCTCTTGAACGGGCTGCTCCCGGAGATGAAGAGGGGGGAGAGGATGCAGGAACAGAGAGCGGAAAGAAGGGAAAATACTAAAAGAGGAGGACAGGAAGAAATAGCGGTAGAGGTAGAGAGAGGGAGAGAGCGAGCAGTTGACGGAGACAGAATGATCTGGAAAGAAAGACAAAGAGACACTCCGAGGAAGACTGAGTGAGACATGGAGAAGGAAGGGAGGAAAAAGAGAGAAAAACAGATGGAGACAGAGAAAAACAGACACAGCCAGCCAGCCAGAGAGGAGAAGTCTTCATCATTACACTAATGGACTAATGAGGGTCAGTATACCAGCTTTTATATCCTGGAACGTTGCAACAAATCGATTATTATGACCCACATTTAAAACCTTTAATATAATTAGAATAAATATACACACACACACACACCTACACTCATACAGAGGCTGAGAAGGCTATAGTCCAACAAGATAAGGGGATAGAGAGGCCGTTCGTGGGCAGTATAAACACCAGAGTTGTTCTTCCTGACTGCTTTATATCCAAAACAGATTACTGCTCTATAAAGTATTTTAACACAACCATCCTAGTCTTCTTCTTGTGTTTTTTTTTCAGTCTGGGTTCGTTTTATCATGCCTGTCTTAGCCAGAAGACGTGTGGGAAGAGGGCAACTGTGAAGCTGATGATCTCCCTACAGAGTTTAGCCAAGCCAAGCGCTGCCCGTCACCGTAACCATGAGGCCTGCTGGCCCTGCAGCTACGGTGCCCCCAAAGGTGCGGCTGTCTGAGATGACGCGGCATCGCGGACTTGGGGACGATTACGTCTTGCGTGTGTCCCTCCCCCCACCCCACAGATGGCCGTGCAGACAGGCAGACGAGGGCCCCCGGAGACACAGGGGCTGGAGCCCCCAGAGCCGCAGACCGAATATTTGAAGGAACATGACGAATTCCATGTTAGTCATTCACGCCACTCATCCACCTGGGCTGTGAAGGTAGTTTGACAGCGCCCGGCGTTTCCTTGTCCTGTCGCACCCCCACCCCCACCCCCACCCCCCCCTCGCATGGTTGTTGTTCTTGCTAAGACAATCCAAAATCAGCTGGATACATTCGCAGCTTCTCCCGAAGCCGGAATGCATTCACACCCAACGATGCCCGCCGGCTGGCTATCAGGCGAACACAGAGAGAGAGAGAGAGAGAGAGAGAGACAGAGAGACACAGAGAGAGAGACAGAGACAGACAGAAAGAGAGAGAGAGAGAGAGAGAGAGAGAGAGAGAGAGAGAGAGAGAGAGAGAGAGAGAGAGAGGGAGAGAGAGAGAGAGACAGAGAGAGAGAAGGAGAGAGAGAGAGGGAGAGAGAGGAGAAAGAGAGAGAGAGACAGAGAGAAAGAGAGAGAGAGAGAGAGAGAGAGAGAGAGAGAGGGAGAGAGAGAAAAGGAGAGAGAGAGAGAGAGCGAGAGAGAGAAAAAGGAGAGAGAGCGGGGTGGAGGTGAGGAGAAGAGGGTTGGGGTTGTTGTTTTTTGGAGGGGAGCAGGTGAGCATATGGGGAGGCTGTAGAGAGCTGACATCTCTTGGTTGGTTTCTCTGGCTCTCCCCCCTCATAACCCCTCACCCCGGAGAACACGGCCCTGTGTATCCTCAGATAGGACACTTGGCTGAACATTTGGGGAGTCTGACGCTGCACTTGCCAAGCTTTCTCGCTGGCCACTCAAACGTATATCTGTGGGCAGTGTACACACACACACACACACACACACACACACACACACACTGCGATGCGAGATTGCATCACAAAGTTGGACTCGGTTCAATAAAGCCAGAGGCTCACTAACTGAAATCGCCCAGCATCCTGCTGCGCTCTACTGAGGTATACAAATGGAAGAGCTTTGCTGTAAAAGTTTCATAGTCCCAAAATAAACGTGTTGACACACACACACACACACACACATGCACACAAACATGAAACACAAAAGAAATCTTACCCACAAAGACTCAAAGACTGAAAAACTCGCCTTGTTCTCTTTCTCTCTCACCAGCTCCCTCCCTCACACACACATTAAACCTCAGCACATACGTATTGTTCTCCAAAGATAGAGCAAATTATCTTTCCAGGGGGAGACACCATTGTTCCACAGAACCGCACATCCTATCCAGTCTTCCCCATCCCTCCCTCCTTCTGGCAGGCCTCCCTCTCCATGGCTGTTTACCTGCTTCTCTCTGTCTCTGGCTCCCTGGGTCGTGTCATGCCATGCTGCGCAGTGTCGTGCAGGGAGGAGAAGAGAACAGCGACGCTCCCGCTTGCTTGCCTTATCAGTTATTAATCCTGCTGGAGTAATCCTGAAGCGGGAACAGAGTGATCTTACAGGGAGCAGAGAGGATCTGAGCCTGGGACGAACAAACAGAGAGGGGGGGGATGGCATTCATAATGAAATCAGGAGAGCTAGGGTGGGGGTGGGGGGAGGACAGGGGGTGGGGGGGGGGGAGAGAGACAGGTGAGCAGTACAGGTGCTACAGGCAAGAAGGGTGGGGTGGGGGGGGAGACGGCTCACTGGGTGAGAAGCTGGTTCTTCTGCTCTCGGGAACATTACCAGGAGAGCTCATCCACAGATTTGAGGCCGGTTTCTTTGGAACCGTATCCAGCCCTGGATGCTCTGGTCTGGGTAGGTCATGACAGGGTGCAGGGCAGTGCTTGGGTACAGACGGATGCCACGCCTGTCTTCTAGACACTTCAAAGCCACATGAGGGTCAGCGTTCGCTTATGCAATTCACTGCAACGCTCCAGTTTACAGGAATGACTGGAGGCATCAACAAGCATGCATAATGTCTTTGTGACAACTACACAACCGCTGCAGCTACACGCGTGCACGTTCGCCCGCAGAGACACACACACACAAAGTAGGAAGGGAAGGGGGGAAAGTAAGATAATACGTATGAGTCATTGGCTTGTGATGTTATACAGAGAAGATGTTGAACACAGAAGATTACAACAAAGGGGGTCATTTCCAAGTCATCCTGATGGGAGAGGGGGAGGAGGAAGAGGAGGAAAAGGAGGAGGAGGAGGAGGAAGATGCAGATTATAGAAGGATTTAGATGCCTCAAACATCTGATGTAAGAAATTATTTGTGAGGAGGTTAATTTCATATCTAATTTACCAGTAATAACTCCTCCCCGCTGTTTGATGGTTATGATGGGAAGTGTTTGCTCATTACACTAAGCGATGAAGTACAATCACTGAAAGGATGTTCCGACTGCTGCTCACCTCGTCTTATCTCAACAAATCTGCGCGTGCGGGATCGATACCGACGGTCCACGCGCGCACGCACGCACACCGATATATCGACTCTGCATGCAGCGCAGTGTGGCCATGTTCCTCCGTGAAGTCTGACCCTAACTCACTGCAGCAGCCGAGGCTGTGAGCAGGTCACAGCGGAACGGTGAATAATGAATTAAAAAGTCCTCATTTTCAAGACGACCTGCCGAGTTTCTGAGTCAACGCAGCCACAGATTGGTTCAATAAAATATGAGCTAAATCCTCCCCTGTCACCCTTGTTACCTATGCATAAAAAGGGTCTATCGTCAGAATATGTAAATATTGCTTGGTTACAGAGGAATACGACACCTCCTGTGTCCGTCACAAGAACGGCCTTACATATTCATCGTGTTATGAATTGTAATAACTCGTCTACTTGTCGTCTGCCAGAACTGCTGTATGCTTGTCTTGTTGAGTTAATTCACGAGGAACCACAGACAATTATGGAGCTTGACGGAATCTACCCTGAGAATACAGACTCAAGCGAGGTGGAGACACGACTACTAAACCGAAGCATGTCACAAATGTCAAACAATATAACATTACCTTACATGCTCCAGTGAATCAGTCTTAACTAGGAGTCTTAATAAGTCAACCACATGCTGAATAGAGCTTGTCTAACTGTGAGTTATTCTGGAGTACATTCATACCATCTGGTTAAGCAACCAACCAACAAATGATCCAAACAACTAATTAAACGGTCGGATTTTCCTCTTTGTCTTATTCCACTGATATTCGTCCTTTCCAGTTTCCCCCAGAGGTGCATCAGAATCCAGAATACCACAAAGAGGAAGGCAGCATAGCACAGCCACACCTGCAGGGCAGTCAAGGTGCTCAAAAACACACTTTGACAATTATTTCCAGGGGAATTTTAGCCATTTGAGAGTTTTTCCAAACATCAAAGTGAATGTCTCAGAGGGTGTTTTTGAACACTTCAAAGTCCTGTGACTGCTCTACCCAGAGCTGCTCACTGGCTGTGGGTTCTACTTTCATACAGCATGTTTTTATTTTTTTAATGTGCTTTATGAGTCTGCATGGGCATCATACATTGTGTTGCATCATACACAAATCAGTTCATAATTATTTACAACTCCAAAGAGCATATTACCATATATATTTATACCAATATAGAATAATCTTCTATATGACTTTCTTCTGTATATATAAATACATTTTAAATTTGCAATTTGTTGTCTGTATGTGTGGTTTGCATGCAGAAACGTTGGTCTGTCTTGCATCTTGTCTTGCATTTCAGAATAGGATAAAATCTAATTTGCTCTTATCATGTGAGCCATTGAGTTGTGATGCGATTACATATCGAGAGCGATCAATCATTTCTAATTTGTTACAGAAACCTTAATAACGGTTTTAACATATTATTATTGAGAGGAGATAATGAAACAACCGATTAACATGATGGGAATTATATCCGCTCACACGAGTTTCATTTTCCATAATTGCCCATGTTCCCTGAGCACTTTAAAACAAAACTAAGCACTTTACTAATGTAGTTCCTTGGTCTCCCAAAAGGATGCTCAGCTGTCATCTAGGTTTGCATTCAATTCATCTTCACCAGAGGTGGAAATGTGGCTTTTCAGTCCTAGATGAACAGAAGATATGGACAACCTCAATATCCCTTCATTAGAGGAGGCTCACTAATTGCATTGAGAACATCCTGGGCCACTGTGGGGCCATTTCACATTATCAAGGGTAAAACACATTGATATAAATAATAACCGTGTGTCTGTGGGCTACCCTGGAATAATTCCCTTTCCATGCAACTAAAACAGCGAAGACACAGCTTGTAAAACAATAATATATATATATATATATATATATATATATATATATATATATATATATATATATATATATATATATATATATATTGATATGCTTTAATGCCGTTGGTAACTCCGCACATTACGTTGGAACATAAAGCAAAACACTTCTTCGGTCAAATAAAAGCCCTACAATGGATGAGTTGTCATCATGCCACCTAATTTCAAGTCGCTTCATTCTTGTCTTATCACCTGAATGATACATGAACTGGATGTCATAGGTGGGGTGAGAACATGATCTCCCCTAGTCTGCATCACTAACCACTCCGAGCACCGACAGGTGCCGTCTCTCCGAGACATCTTCAGGGCCTAAACACTTTTGTTTTTAACGCAAAGGTTGGTGTGATTATTCATTTCACTGCCGACCAAAGTTGGATAATATCTTCTGTACATGAGAGGTGTACCGCTATGTGAAGCTATTTCCGACAGTGCGAGCACTTTGGAGGACAACTAACGGCATCAATGGCGAGGGGAGAGCCTAACCTACTGAACCTGAGCGGGCTGGTCCTGCTGTGGTTGGGGTCCCTCCTGCCGCTGGGACTGGGTGTGGTGTACACCAACGACTGGGCGGTGAGGATAACTGGGGGGCCCGAAACAGCAGAGCGTCTCTCTAAGAAATACGGATTTGTTAATATGGGACAGGTAAGACAATCATAACTTGTAACCAAAAAATGTGTTCATGAGAGTAATTCCTGAATTGTATTGTGTGTTTGTATGATCAACTTTTGGACAGGCTTAATATTAGTTTGGTAAACATGTCCCCTTCATTTGCACTTCTGTAATTCATGCAGAACAGCAAA
This sequence comes from Neosalanx taihuensis, assembly GCA_030340665.1. Lineage (NCBI taxonomy): Eukaryota > Metazoa > Chordata > Actinopteri > Osmeriformes > Salangidae > Neosalanx > Neosalanx taihuensis. The sequence goes on from CM059301.1 coordinate 7,784,280, forward strand.
AGGTGCGTTTCTTTCTGCACAGTATCTAACTTCTTTTGAGTTTGAAATCAAAGCTAAAATACTTGAAACCACAGATGTTTGGTAACTATTGCATGACATGCTAGACTGGCCTTGAATCATTAGCCCTGAATCCTACCAACTGTGGAGGAGGAGTGTCTGTCACGGCAGACAAGGTAGCACATCTTTATCCCTTCCCTGTATAACAGTCGTGCGGCCCTCATGACAAACGAGCCAAGCAGGTGACCTTGTACTGGGCACCCTCCGTAACAAACCATGCAATCCAGAGATCTGGGCCAGAAGGCTGGGTTTAGAAGTGGTACACGGTACACGGATGCAACACGGCCACAGACAGACATGCAGAACACATGGATATCGGTCATGTCTGAGTCCTGTCTGTCTGAGGGGCTGAGGTGGTCTGTTGGTTAAGAGAGAGGGCGTGGGGGGGGGGGGGGGGTTGGGGGGGGGGTTGGGGGGGGGCCACAGGGAACATCACAACCACAGTTGATCTAGAAGAACGAGCGTGTGTACTGGCTATTATATGTGCTGAAGGACCACAAGTCCTCTCTAGAATAATAAGCTATGGAAAATGTCAATGTTTTGAAGAAAAAAAATCATTTTCTGGGTCTATGTAAATTCAAGTGCTATTTCTAAGGGATTGAGGGGTTATAGAGTTCTGGTTTGAACTTGTATTAGAGTTAGAATTTCATTATGGGCTGGGGTTAGGAGTTCTAGATCTAGAGTTTAGGAGCAAGGTTAGGGGTGAGGAGAAACTTTTTTTTGAATGAGACTGAATTATGAGTCCTGACAAGAGTAGCCTTATAAACTTGCATGAGTGTGACTGTGTGTGTGTGTGTGTGTGTGTGTGTGTGTGTGTGTGTGCTTGTGTGTGTGCTTGTGTGTGTGTGTGTGTGTCAGGTTTCCCAGTCTTGTAAGACTACCCATATGGTGTAAGGTAACGTTTTCAATGACAGATGCCAATACTGACTGCATAATTCAAAAGGGCGTTTAGACACAAGGACACACAATTCCCACATAAAATGTCGCTAAAACACTCTTTTTAACTCTTCACCAAAACAGAAAAAACAACATACTTTTACATAATGACAGGCAAATCACACTCTACCGATTTGTGAATTTAAAAATAAAACATTTCTTGCAGCTTTCAGATGACATGTGCCATAAACAAGCAGCGGTGAATGTTTTTCTGCGTCCATGTTCTCCTCAGGTTGGAGATCTGGAAGAGTATTACTGGTTCCACCACAACGGAACCCTGGAACGCTCTATGGTGTCCAACAAAGACGTTACACGCATCATCTCCAAGGAAACCAAGGTAGAGTAATGAGATCCCACTGGGGCTGTTACTGAGACCTTGCTTATATAATTCATTATCTGCATGACATCAAACACACCACACACACACACCACACACACACACACCAGCAATCTTCCATGCACCATCATCACAGGGGTATCTGTGTGTGTGGTGTGTGTGTGTGGTGTGGCCATCCAGGTGGAGTGGCTACAGCAACAGGTGATCCACATCAGGACTAAGAGGAACTCCAGAGCCAGTCACATCTATTCCATTGACGTCAGAACCAAACTGGATCACCACAACCAGCGCTCACCTAACCAGAGCCACCACAGGGCCCAGGCCCAGACCCAGACACAGACCCAGGCCCAAAACCAGGCCCAGTCCTTTACCTTCAATGACCCCCCTGTGGAGCAGCCAGTGGTATCTTGTAAGAGTCTATTTAGTCTGATCCACAAAAGGCTGTGATGTTTTTGAGCACAAGGTGTGGCCATTGGACATGTCCATATCCCTGGATTTCCAGAAGTGTGTTTTTAGACAGTAACCTACTTTTGCCTCTCTCCTCCCTTCTCCACTCTGCTCCTCACCTCTCTTCCCCTCTCCTCCTCTTGCCCCCCCCCATTCCTCTCCTCTCCACCACTCCCCTCGTCTCCTCTCCTCTCCTCCACAGCACTGTGATGACTCTTCCCAGAGCTGTCCTTCCTCCATGAACATAGAAGGAGCCTGGAGGAGAGGCTTCACCGGGGCAGGGGTGGTGGTGACCGTCCTGGACGACGGCATCGACCCCCACCATCCTGACCTTCAGACAAACTATGTGTGTGATCTTAAACGCTCATTAAGATCTGAGCACCTCCTCCAACCACCCTGCTCCTCCTCCATCTCTCCCCTTCCTCCAATCTATTTCATCCTCCACCTCCCTCAAAACACCCGACTCCTCCCACATACTATCTTTCCATTGGAACCCCTTCTCATGTCCTCAAGTCCTCTCCCACCTTCTCCTTCTATTTGTAAGGACATTTATTAAAAGCCGTTTGGCAGGGGCTTTAAGTGCTGCTCCAAGACAAGCAATACAGCCCAAGCTCTTTTGGCTGGTCCAATTTGAAAAGGTCAGGTGAGGCTATTAGAATGAATAGGATGTGTCTGGTCCACTTGGCAGTGTTGCTGACCGATGAGCTGATGACCTGTGGTTGGGCTGGGGGCGGAGAGAGTATGGCTGCTGACATATTAAGGCTTTTGTTGTTTCCCAGGATCCTCTCGCTAGCTATGACATCACCGAGAACAACCCGGACCCCACTCCCCGCCGTGACATCACCAACAAGTCAGTTCCCGAGAACGCACGCACACACAAAACGCAGTACTCATAAACAAAATGCGCACACGCACATTCCTTGTTACAGCTTGGAAACATTCCCTCGGTTTTTCTCACTCAGTGGGTTTCCTCTGTTAAGCCGTGGCTTCCTGTATAATTGCATGTGTGTATGAATATGTATGATGGTGAAAAGATGTAGCAGCACTTATGTCTTTGTCCTCCTCATGCATATGCATCTGCTGCTGTCCCCAACCACACCCCCCTCCCGTCCCCCTCCCCCCCCCCCCTCCCTCTGCTTCAGCCATGGGACAGCTTGCGCAGGGATCATCGCCGCAACTGCTAACAACTCCCACTGCATTGTGGGAGTGTCCTTCCACGCCAGAATAGGGGGTGAGCTTCTCTGGGGTCACATGATGTTTCGCACGCCAGGGTCGCTCTTATGCAAATCATTGAATGACGTAGGTGGGAATGAATGAATGAATGAATGGAGCTGATAGGCTGAGAGTGACTTTCTGACCTGAAGTGGCACTGATGGTCACATAACATCGTCAAAATTAAACGATGGATGGATTCATTGGTTTATTATTTATTGCTGGAACATGCTGAGTTGGTCCCGCCTCCCTGATGTCTCCCAGGCGTCCGCATGCTGGATGGAGATGTGACGGACATAGTGGAGGCCCCAATCCCTGAGCTTCAGGCTGCAGCATGTGGACATCTACTCTGCCAGCTGGGGGCCGGAGGACGACGGGAGGACGGTGGAGGGGCCTGGCACTTTGGCTCGCCTGGCCCTGGAGCATGCCATACGCTCAGTCAGTGTGTGTGTGTGTGTGTGTGTGTGTGTAAGCAAGTGAGAAAGGGAAAGAGACAGAGAGGTTGTAAATTATAGCTACACCATTGTACACACTGTAAAACTATTTGTTATTTTGTGAAAACTTGAAAGTGTGTGTGTGTGTGTGTCAGTGTGTGTTTCTCTCACTTTCCCCCAGGCTGTGTGTTTACTTCAAGGGCTCTTCGTTATCTCTGAATCAATATGTAAATATTATTAATAAACACCCGCCCTCCTCTCTCGCTCTCCCTCACTCTATCAGCCTTTCTTTCTCTCAGTCCTTCTCTTTCTTCGTCTCTTTTTCCACGCTCTCACACACTCACAGATATTGTAAATGTCTTGCTGACGGTGTGTTTGGACTGTGATAGACCTCATTAACGCAGCTTATATCTGACAGTGATAGAGGAGAGACCCAACAAAAAATCAAGAGAGGGATCCCCAAGGTGTTTTTAGGTGGTTTCTCTCTCAGAACCCTGTGCCAATAAAGCTTTAGCAAAGTAAATATTCTCTCCACAGGGGCAGGAAGGGGAGGGGCTCCATCTTCATGTGGGCGTCAGGTAACGGTGGCCGCAATGGCGACCACTGTTCCTGTGATGGCTATGCTAGCAGCATCTATACCATCTCTGTGTCCAGCTCTACCCAGGCAGGGGGGCGACATGCCCCCTGGAACCCTGTGCCTCCACGCTTACAGCTGCCTATGGTTGCCGAGGAGGACCAGTCTCAAGAGACCGTGAGTATTTCAGGATCAGAAAGTGTCTCAGCAACAGAGAGGTTACTCAGGACCAGAGAGTTACTCAGGACTATAGAGTTTACTCAAGGAGTAACTTTGGAACCGGAAATTGGTCTGACTGCTAATAACCACATGGATTGCCATCACAACCAGATGTATAGAAAACAAAAAGATCCACTTCAATTTAGTAAACCTCCATATAAGAAGCTTTCTGTGATGAGGAGATGAAACATCCTAGGAGAAGTATGTTTTATACTGTAGCATCTTGTACAATACAGCTGTACATTTGTCTTAAATCACTTTAATCTGGACATACCCTGTATATTCTGATTATACTGTTCATACTGTGTATATTCTGAGTATACTTATATTTATTATATTCTGTTGTAATAACTGTTTTGCACTTCTGGTCGGATGCTAACTGTTTTTCGTTACCCTGTACTTGTACCTGTGTAATGACATTAAAGTTGAATCTAATCTAATCTAATTTTATATTCCCCATCTGACAGGCAACATTGGATCTGAAGCGAGGTTTGTAACATGGTGCATTCTGGGAGCTCCGTCTCCACCGCCATGGCCGCTGGGGTCATCGCGCTTGCCCTGGATGCCAAGTACGGCCCCACGATACCATCAAATCATATATACATGATCAATACCCTGTCTTTCTGATCTCCATCCTGTCACTGAATCAATCAGACACATAGATCAGCCTGGTCATACAGATACCAGGTATTGATGAATTGATGTGGTCTTTGTCCAGCCCTGCGTTGACCTGGAGGGATGTCCAGCACCTGATAGTGAGAACATCCAGCCTGGTCACCTTGACGACCCTGACTGGCACACCAACTCCGCAGGATACAAGGGTAACTTAGTAACAACAGTAAAAAAACAAGTCATCAAACAAACCAGCTAGTTATCAAACAAACTAAAGTGTGTGTGTGTGCGTACGCCTGTGTGTGTGTGCAGTGAGCCACCTGTTTGGATTTGGCCTGCTGGATGCAGAGGGGCTGGTGGAGGAGGCAGAAAGCTGGAGAACAGTTCCTCCCCAGCATGTGTGTGTGGAGAGCGGCCATGCTGAAGAACAGGTATCCCCGTCACACACACACCGACACACACACAGACACACATGCACGCTACACAAATGCATGTACAAGTGTATGTACTCAGGTAGAAAACAAAATCACTCTACCGCTGGCCAACTGGCACGCTGGAACGCCTCTTTGAGTTCCCCTGATCTCCGCAGAGAATTCTCACTTTCCTGCCATCTTTTTGCTCTCTCTCTCTCTTAATCCTCGCGTTCCCTCGCTTTCTCATTCTCACACACGCTCTCTCTCTCTCTCTTTGCCCTTCTGTCTCATGCACTCCTACTCATTGTCCTACGCTCTCTCTCTCTTTCTCTCTTTCTATCATTCTCCCTCTACCTCCCTCTCTCTCTCTCTCTCTCATCTCTCTCTCTCTCTCCCTTCACTTTATGTCTCTCATATTCTCCCACCTCATATCCCCCCCACACAGTATCATACCAGAAGGCTCTGTGCTGAGGTCTGTCC
>CM059301.1:7795000-7912500 GCA_030340665.1 Neosalanx taihuensis
CTGTGTGTGGAGACGGTCAGTCCCCCCATCCCCTCCCCCCTTCCCCTCCCCTCTCCCCCTCACCCCTTCCCCTCCCCCCTTCCCCCTCCCCTCTCCCCCTCCCCCCCTTCCCCTCCCTCTCCCCCTCCCCCCTTCCCCTCCCCCCTTCCCCTCCCCCCTCTCCCACTCCCCCCTTCCCCCTCCCCTCCTACCCCCTCCCCCCCTTCCCCTCCCCCCTTCCCTCCCCTCTTCCCCTCCCCTCCTTCCTCTCCTCCCTCCGTCTTGTCCTCCTCCTGTCCTTCTGCTTTGCATCAGTCTGACATAACTGTGTCACTTCCACACAGGGCTGAAGCATGTGTGCCAGATATGTGTTTACTCCACGCATGTGTGTGTGTGTGTGTGTGTAAGTGTGTGCTCCTCAGGTGAATACCAAGACAGTCATGGGGCGTGTCACGTGTGTGAGGCTACATGTATGAAGTGTACGGGGCCAAAGAGAGAGGACTGTATCAGCTGTGAGGTCCTCACGGTGAGGGCCCACACACACACACTCACACCACACTCACACCCGGAACGGCCACACGACCGCGCGGCACACGAGCGCACACGCTGTCACCCCCGAGCAGGCAGAAGGCAAGCGTGCAGCAGGTGCAGCAGCAGACGGGCTGCTCTTCCATCTGCAGGCCTCCATCATTACCGTCTCCTCAGGTGTCTCAGTTCTGCTGAGAAACAGGCGGAAAGACGTTTACCCTGCTGTTTCAGGAACGAACCTCCGCACGGTTGGCAGGGTCAAGCGTTTTCTGGAACGTTCATTTAAGTTTTAAGTTTGATTAGAATTCTTATTAGCTAGAATTCTGCTTTAGACATCTGACGTGCGTTAGGAATCATGCAACTTAGGCAGAAGGAGTGGAATGGTGTTCCGTTTAATTGTGACTGTTTGAGGGGAAGGGACTGGAAGTCCTCTGGGTAATGAGGAGTGTGATGGCTTGGGGGTAGAAACTATTGCCCTGTCTGACCCTGAGGGCCTTCAGGCTTCCGGAACTGGGGTCATATTTACCAGACGTGTTCAAAACACCACCGTGCTGGACTCTCTAAGCCAGGGATGTCAAATCCTGCTCCTCCACTGTCTGGAAAGTTCTAGAAGTTTCCCTGGTCTAGCAAACCTGATTCAAATGAATGGAGGTCATTATGAGGCTTCCACAGAGCTTAGGTAAAAACCATTGTTAGAATCAGGTGTGCTAAAGCAGGGAAACATCTAGAACTTTCAGGAGAGTGGCTCTCGAGGACTGAGATTTTACACTTACTTTAAGCAACTGTAGGTTTTCAAGCTCATCACTCACAAATAGTTTTGACCAACTCTGAATAACCACCTTTAAATGGATAGCTAGGTGGAACAATGGCATAGGAACCTACAGTATGGACATCTAGAATGTTTTGTCTGAGCGGCCCGTGTGATTGGCCGATGTTGATGCGGCTGACTCGCTCTGATTGGTCCAGCTCTCTGGATGAGGGGCGTTGTGAAGAACAGTGTTTCCCAGGGGAAGTACCCGTCTGGGGGGCAGTGCCACCTGTGCGATCACACCTGTGCCTCCTGTATAGAGAGAGGGCCTGCCAACTGCACCAGCTGTGACAAAGGTGAGGGACGCCTGCCAATCACACCTGTCAATCACACCAGTCAACCACCACCAGTCAATCACACCTGTCAATCACACTGGTCAAAAACACCTGTCAATCACACCTGCCAATCAAACTGTCAGCAGACAAAGCTGAAATCTCTACTGATTCATCCACAATCTGTTTGTGAACTCAGTTTTTTCATGTGTGTGTGTGTGTGTGTACATGTGTATACATCTGTGTGTGTGTGTGTGTGTGGTTGGGTGGGTTTCCAGATAAGTCGAAATGGACCGTTTACTTATACAGCGGCCAGTGTGTGGACAGCTGCCCTGTGGGGTTCTATCACACCCAGGAGAACACCTGCGCACCATGCTCCGCCCACTGCACCGTCTGCTCCGCCCCCTCCCGCTGCCTGCGCTGTAACTCCTCCTACTACGTCTCCAACGGCTTCTGCACCAAGCTGGAGTGTGGAGAGGGGTGAGGATGGAATGTGTCCTTGACACAGCGGGGGCTTGAACCAGAGAACTGACTGCACCCGCATGACTTCCAACAAGAGGAGGGGGTGGGGGGGGGGGGGGGGGGAGGAGAGAGGGAGAGAGAGAGAGAGAGAGAGATGAGTGAGTGATGAACTAGCATCTGGAGTCTCGGCATGTTATTAATGGGCTCTAGAACATGACCTTCATCCCCTTAAGCAGCCCCTTCCTCTGCCGCAGGTGAGGTGGAGGATCCAGAGTACGATGACCTGCATGTCCTGTGAGGAGGGCTGTAAGACGTGTGTCCTGTGTGAGTAACGCCCCCCCCCCCCCCCAAGCCCCCCCCCCCCAAGCCCCCCCCCCCCCCGCCGCTACTCCGCCCTGCTCACACAGCCCCCCCCCCCCAGAATGCCTGCAGCGGAGGCATTAAGCTTGTTTCTGTCTCTCTAACAGATAACCCCAGACACTGCCTGTCCTGCACAGACGGCTTCTACAAGTAAGGCTGAGTGCTCTTTGTGTGGAGGCCTGTCTCCAGGGGGACACCTGAGCCACTTTAGCTGGTTGTCTCTTTCTCCTCCTCTCTCCCTGTCTCCCCATCTCTCTCCCTGTCTCCCCATCTCTCACCTCTCTATCCCCCTCTATCCTTCTCTCTCCTCTCTCTCCCTCTCCCTCTCTCCCCATCTCTCACCTCTCTCTCCCTCTCTCTCCATCTCTCACCTCTCTATCCCTCTCTATCCTCCACTATCCCCCTCTGTCCCCCTCTCTCCCCCCTCTCTCTCCCCTCTCTCTCCCTCCCTCTCCTTCCCTCTCTCTCTCTTTCTCTCTCTCTCTCTCTCTCTCTCTCTCTCTCTCTCTCTCTCACTCTCTCTGCAGTGTCACACTCCGGCCTGTGAGAAACCTCGGCCACCCGCCAATTTCCCACTTTCCCACGTGCCGCTGTTGTCATTAACCTAGTTGTGGTGAGTCCCTCTGTGGAGAAAGTCACCCACCCTCCACCCCCTCACCACCCCCACCCCACCCCCCCCCTCCTCCTCCCCCTCCACCCCCCAACTGTAATTAGGTTTCAGGACGGCTGCTACCAAAGGAACTGCCCAGCCAAGACGTACAGCGTGCCGGAGGAGATGACCTGCGTCCCGTGCGATGACAACTGTGTGAGCTGCGATGAGGACCAGTGCTACTGGTGTGAGACAGACCTGTTCTTATCAGGTCAGAGCCGCTGGCCCAGCGGAGGAGCTGAGAGTGTGTGTCTCTGTGTGAGTGTGTGCGTGTGTGTTGTGGGGGCGTTTGTGTGTTGGTCCTCACCAACAAGCTCTTCTTCTTCTTCTTATTTCTGGGCAGCCACCAGTGGTTCAGTGGTAGGATTCTTGCCTACCATGTGCAGAAGGCCTGGGTTCAATTCCAGTGGTCTCGGCCAATGCATTGAATACGTATGCGCCCTGTGAAATGTCCCCACTGTGGGACTAATAAGGGATCATTTCTTCTTCCAGAAGGAAAGTGCGTAGCCGAGTGTCCTGACGGTTTCTACGGTGACGATGACACGCAGGACTGCGAGGAGTGTCACTCAGACTGCTCCTCCTGCAGTGGGCCGGACAGAGACAACTGCCTGAGCTGTGAGGACGAGGACAAGAGTCCAGAGGAGGGAGAGTGTGTCCCCCTCCCAGGGGGCGTGTCCAGAGAAGACCTTCTACAGCGGTGAGAGGAACCCTGCTGGAGGAAGTGTCCCCGTGTCACTTCCTGTGGACCTGTGTGTGTTCAGTCACTCTGCGAAATGTATTTATCCTTCGTAGCGGAGGAGGTTTTGGCGCGATGACACCATTGCAATGTGCGACTTGTCCGTTCGACATGACTCATTTCTCAGATTGTCTTTGTGTTGGAGCTCCAGACTCGCTCATATTTGGTGTTCATGTTCCCGCCTCGCTTCCCACAAACATATTTTTTCATCACTACCAAATACCGTTCAACGCTACGGAGCACCACACAAGTGTAGGCTCTCTAAGTCTCTCTTACTGCGGAGCTGAGAGGTATTGGTGCTGGTGCTCAGGCCCCTCCCCCTCCTCCCCCAATTCCTGGTGCTGGTGCTCAGGCCCCTCCCCCTCCTCCCCCCACTTCCTGGTTGCTGGTGCTCAGGCCCCTCCCCCTCCTCCCCCAATTCTGGTGCTGGTGCTCAGGCTCCTCCCCCTCCTCCTCCACTTCCTGGTGCCGTGTGTCATGCTGTCGCCCTCCCTTGCAGACGAGGGCGAGTGTGAGGACTGCCACGCCTCCTGCGCCCTCCTGCTCCGGACCGCAGAAGAGCCAGTGTGTCGCCTGCGTCAAAGGTCCGTCTGACTGACGACAACCAGCCGTGCTTTCCTGCGCTGGACTCTCCTCTGCAGGACTCAACCCTAGTGTACTGTACGCTGTTCTGCAGCATCGTCTTCCTCTAAACCCCTCCTCCTCCCCCCTCCCCCTCCCCCCCCAGGGCGGTACCTGACGGCAGAGAGCACGTGCGTTTCCAAATGTCCGGCGGGCCACTTCATCGCCCGCCCCAGCAGCGTGTGTGCGGCGTGCTCTCCGGGCTGTGCTGCGTGCGTGGACGCCCAGCGCTGCACGCGCTGTGTGGCCGCCCGCAAGAACCCCTTCTACCTGCAGGAGGGGCAGTGTGTGCACCAGTGCCTGAGGTCAGACCACACACTGGACCTCGCCGCTTCCAGATGTTCTAGAATCCTCTGATTCTGTTCAGAAGCACATGCTTTGGAATCTGACAAACACAGTTTGCTTGTGTGTGTGTGTGTGTGTGTGTGTGTGTGTGTGTGCGTGCGTGCGTGTGTGTGTGTGTGTGTGCGTGCGTGTGTGCGTCCAGGGGTTATCCTGTAGGCCAAGTGTGCCACAGCTGTGCGCCAGGCTGTGCCTCCTGTGAGCAGAATGCCACCCACTGTGCGAGCTGTGCCCCCCCCCTGGTCCTGCACCAGCACCAGTGTGTGGAGTCCTGCCCCCCCGGACACTCTCTGAGGGAGGGGGCCTGTCAACACTGCCCCCTGTCCTGCCTGCAGTGTGACGCAGAGGGACAGTGCACAGGTGGGAGCACACACACACACACACACACACACACACACACATAGATCCACCCGGACAAAAACATCCATGTGTACAGGTGAGATTCATACAGAGATGGTATTAACCTCTGTACCCCCCCCTCCCCCCGCCCCCCGCCCCCCTCCCCCAACACTCACAGATTGTGAGGAGTACCACTTCCTCCAGGAGGGCCGCTGCGTGGCCGACTGTCCAGAGGGCTTCTTCGAGGCCTCGGAGCGGCGTGCGTGCGAGGCCTGCCACCCGGACTGCGAGCTGTGTGACGGGCCGCGCCCCGACGACTGCGACGCCTGCGCAGACCCGGCCGCCACCCTGCTCAACGGGGCGTGTCTCTCCCACTGCCCCGCCCACACCTACAGGAGCGGCCGGACCGGAGAGTGTGAAGGTGGGTCAGGATTTCTTTTTTAAACGCGGGTCTGGGCGATCCATTTCTTCGTTAATTTGCGGCCCGCTAAATTAACGACCCGATGGTAAATAATAAACGTCACTGAAGTAATTACATCGTACACTAGTCATTATCGCGCAACGGTTGCATATTCATCATTAATGCTTGAGTTCTTGCGCGTGACTGCGTGTTCGTGCGTCCCGCTTGTTTCTCTGGCTGTGACCAAGAATTTCAATTAATTCAAAACCAGTCCTGATTGATTCCTTTTCCTGGACTGCGTGCGGTGTTTACCCGACCGTAATCATGAATGAATCATTTCTTAATTATTTATATGAATCATTGATGCTTGATTCCTTGGGGTCCTCAGTGAAGGATGCACATTAGTAGCATGGAGTGTAGAAAGTTCCGAGCCCTCCTTGTTTGTGATTGGCTGTGAGCTCTCCTCTCACCCCCCCCCCTCCCCCCTCCCTTCCCCAGGCTGTGATGAGTCATGCCTCACCTGCTCAGGGCCCGGCCTGGACGACTGTCTGAGCTGCAGGGAGGGGTCAAAGCTGGACACCCAGGGCCGCTGCGCCCCCCTCCCCTCTCACTGCCCCCCACATCACTATCAGGACCAGCCCTCCTTAGACTGTCACCCCTGCCACAAGCACTGCCACCAGTGCTATGGACCTGGCAAGACCCACTGCTTCAAGTGCAACCAGAAGCACTACCTGCTCAGTGAGTGGTCCAGGGGCTGGGACTGTGTTGGGGCTAGGATGAGACTGTGTTGGGGCTAGGATGAGGCTGTGTTGGGGCTAGGATGAGACTGTGTTGGGGCTAGGATGAGGCTGTGTTGGGGCTAGGATGAGACTGTGTTGGGGCTAAGATGAGGCTGTGTTGGGGCTAGGATGAGACTGTGTTGGGGCTAGGATGAGGCTGTGTTGGGGCTAGGATGAGACTGTGTTGGGGCTAGGATGAGGCTGTGTTGGGGCTAGGATGAGACTGTGTTGGGGCTAGGATGAGGCTGTGTTGGGGCTAGGATGAGACTGTGTTGGGGCTAGGATGAGACTGTGTTGGGGCTAGGATGAGGCTGTGTTGGGGCTAGGATGAGACTGTGCTGGGGCTAGGATGAGGCTGTGTTGGGGCTAGGATGAGGCTGTGTTGGGGCTAGGATGAGCCCAGGCTGGGTAGGGACTGGACCTGGGTGTGTGTATGCTGGCTGTGCGTATTCCCGTGTGTGTGTGTGTGTGCCTGCACAGATGACACCTGCTTGGACAAGTGCCCGGTGGGCTACTTCCAGGAGGAGGAGAGGCTGAGGTGTGAAGCCTGCCACCCCTCCTGCCTGTCCTGCATGGGGAAACACAGCCACGAGTGTCTGAGCTGCCAGCCCCAGCTGTACCGGGACAGCAAGGACTGTGTGGACGCCTGCCCACCCAGGTACCAGCCCCCCCCCCCCCCTTAACCCACTCCACTCCATCCTCCCTCCCTCCCACCCCTCACCCTCCCCACCATCCAGCCCCCCGACCTCATCCATCATGCCCCCTCCACCGCTCCCCCTTTTTACATCGAGGGTCTACCTGATCTCCCTAGTCATGACCTGACAGATGTACAGCCGATCACATTCATACAAACGAGTCCTTATTTCAGTGGGAAACTGTGGTTGTCTGGCTAGCTGCATAACGTTGATGGCCAGCTGTGTCATGTAGACGGGCCTTTCCACAAGAGAAATTCTCGAATGTTTTTATCAAAGTCTGACCTGGCGTCTGTGCTGGGTAGAGGCCAGCGGTGAAAAGCTGACCTATTAGGACACAAGGGCCACTGTGTCACCGGAGAGTAGCTGACGTAGCAGAGACCCAATTCAGCTTGAGATTGACTGCGCTCTTTATGATCCCGCTGTAAACGCAGATGGTGCTGTTTGATTGGGAGAGTTAACCTAATGTGCCGTTAAATTGGCGCTCGTTTAAATATCCCTGAGAGAATGGGGAAAAGGACACGGGCAGTCACAAAGGATACTGAGCGCCTCGACAAACCGACACACACTCCTTCCTCCGCACGCACGCCCACATGCGCACACGCGCAGCCTCCCCCACACACACACCTCTCACCATCTTCCCGCAAATTCGTTTTTCCACATTCTCACATTACCCTTCGCCCCCCCCCCCCCCCCCCCGCCCCGCCCCCCCCGCCCCCACCGCCCCCCCCGACACTTCCGACCCCGCACACCGCAGACAACACACTATGACAGCTCTCCCCCTGCCTGACCCCAGTTACTATGGCGACACGGCTTCGAGGATATGCGAGAGGTGTGACCCGAGCTGCAGCGAGTGTTTTGGGGGCGGGGCCGACGAGTGCCTGAGCTGTGCTCATAGGTTGCTGTACCTGAGGAAGGAGGGGCGATGTCTGGCCAGCTGCCCACAGGGACACTACAGAGACGGAGAGCACCTGACCTGTGAACCCTGTCAGCCCAGCTGCAGGAGCTGCTCTGGTGGGTGGGAGGCACACACACACACACACACACACTGGCAATGACATACACACAAACTGCAACAGGCACACACTCACACACACACACACTGGCAATGACATACACACAAACTGCAACAGGCACACACTCACACACACACACACTGGCAATGACATACACACAAACTGCAACAGGCACACACTCACACACACACACACTGGCAATGACATACACACAAACTGCAACAGGCACACACTCACACACACACACACTGGCAATGACATACACACAAACTGCAACAGGCACACTCACACACACACACACACACACTGGCAATGACATACACATAAACTGCAACAGGCACACACTCACACACACACACACTGGCAATGACATACACACAAACTGCAACAGGCACACACTCACACACACACACACACTGTCAATGACATACACACAAACTGCAACAGGCACACACTCACACTCACATTACTTATTTGGGGGTCCTGGAGTTATTGTTATGTCTCTATGCTGGTTCTCCAGATTTGGACCCCCAGGTGTGTGATTCATGTGCCCCAGGATACAGCCTCTCTGATGGGCTGTGCAAGTCCCAGTGCAGCCTGGGAGAATACGCCATGATCCAGGTGACCATCACTGACGACCTGGACGCCTCATGTTATTCTCACTGATCCAGAAACGAGTGCATGAGCCCAGAGAAGCCTGGCTGACCCTCTCGACCCTTCACCCCCCACCCCCACCCCCCCACCCCCCCCCACAGGGAGAGGGGCACCACTGCCAGGCCTGCCACAGCTCCTGTCTGGAGTGCAGAGGGCCGGGCCTCTTCAACTGCACCATGTGTCCCTCCGAGGCCATCCTAGCCTCCGGGGGGCGCTGCCTGCCCTGCTGCCGGAAGAACAGCCCGGTAGAGGAGCTGGAGGAGGAGGAGGAGGAGGGGGGAGCGCTAGCAGAGCAGCAGGAGTGTTGTAACTGCACTGAGACCAGAGGTAAGAAGTTTCTGTAGAAGCTTTGGGCGATTTGTCACATGATCACCTGCTCATGAAGACTCTGGTCTTTGGGTCTTGTCACTGTCACCTAAACTGGATCCATGTTTCTGAGTGCGATTGAGTTTCTGTACTGGACGCTGTGAAATGGGTTGACGAGGCGAGGACATTTCAAAATGAGGACAGCTTCTCCTGGTGGAGGAAATCTGACCAGGCAGTCTTCATATCTGTTTCCAAGCTGAAGATCTGGAGCGAGATGGAGTCCATTAGAAGTGTGACCCATTAAAACATTCTCCAGATGGGAGCTATTTGGAACTGCTCAGAGACAGAGACAATGTTCAGGGTATGAAGTCCTGCTGATGACTGCTTGGAACTGGCACCATGCATCCAGAAGGCTTCTGAGTCGTACTGAACCCAGATTGGAAAAGGCAGCAGTTGTAGCAGCTGTATGAATTAGAGTCATCGTTTGTCAGACCTGGTTTGCAGGTCAAGCTTGTCTAGAGGGCCTGGTAGCAGGTGTCTGGCTGTCTGAGTTAGGGTTGGTCTGATTGGCTGTCTGTCTGAGTTAGGGTTAGTCTGATTGACTGGCTGTCTGAGTTAGGGTTAGTCTGATTGGCTGGCTGTCTGAGTTAGGGTTGGTCTGATTGGCTGGCTGTCTGAGTTAGGGTTGGTCTGATTGTCTGGCTGTCTGAGTTAGGGTTAGTCTGATTGGCTGGCTGGCTGAGTTAGGGTTAGTCTGATTGGCTGGCTGTCTGAGTTAGGGTTGGTCTGATTGGCTGGCTGTCTGAGTTAGGGTTAGTCTGATTGGCTGGCTGGCTGAGTTAGGGTTAGTCTGATTGGCTGTCTGTCTGAGTTAGGGTTAGTCTGATTGGCTGGCTGTCTGAGTTAGGGTTGGTCTGATTGGCTGGCTGTCTGAGTTAGGGTTGGTCTGATTGGCTGGCTGTCTGAGTTAGGGTTAGTCTGATTGGCTGGCTGGCTGAGTTAGGGTTAGTCTGATTGGCTGGCTGTCTGAGTTAGGGTTAGTCTGATTCTCTGGCTGTCTGAGTTATGGTTAGTCTGATTGGCTGCCTGTCTGAATTAGGGTTAGTTTGATTGGCTGTCTGTCTGAGTTAGGGTTAGTCTGATTGACTGGCTGTCTGAGTTAGGGTTAGTCTGATTGGCTGTCTGTCTGAGTTAGGGTTAGTCTGATTGGCTGTCTGTCTGAGTTAGGGTTAGTCTGATTGGCTGTCTGTCTGTTTTGCAGGGGAGTGTGTCCTCAGCACTAACTTTGCCTTCCGAAACGAGGAAGAGGAAGAGTCGACAGGTAACCTGGCTCTCTTCATCACCACCTCCATCCTCCTCCTCCTGGGTTTCGCCGCCGTCATCTTCCTCGTCCGGCGCTCCCGCTCCAAGAGCCCCGCCCCCGACATCGCCCCCCGCGGCTACGAGAAGCTGGGCTCTGGTGGCTACGGCGGGGGAGGGGGGAAGCACGGCGGCGGCCTGGGCTCCGCCTCCTCCTCCTCTTACGGGGGCGGGCACTCCAGCGGCGGGAACTTTCGCGGGGCTCAGCTGGTCAGCCTGGGGGAGGAGGGGAAGGACGGGGCGAAGGACGAGGACGAGGAAGACGATGAGGACGAGGACATTGTGTACATGGGCCAGGATGGGACAGTGTACAGGAAGTTCCGCTACGGTGGGATTGGAGACGACCAGGAGGACGAGCTGGAGTACGACGACGAGAGCTACACCTTCCGGTGAGCGGCCCCCATCCCCGCCCCCATCAGGGGCCCCTGACCCTCCGCTCCTCCCTCTCTCTCTCTTCAAGAGAGTTGAGTTCAGTCTCCCTATATCCATCTGTCCCTGTGCTCAAAGGGATCTGTCTCCTCGCTATGAGTTTCCTTCTGTCTCTCTTTCTGTCTCTGTGTGTCTCTCTCCACCTCCTGCTCTCTCTGTCTCTCCCTTTCTCTGTGTCTCTCTCCACCTCCTGCTCTCTCTGTCTCTCCCTTTCTCTGTCTCTCTCCACCTCCTGCTCTCTCTGTCTCTTTCTGTCTCTGTGTCTCTCTCCACCTCCTGCTCTCTCTGTCTCTTTCTGTCTCTGTGTCTCTCTCTCTCTACCTCCTGCTCTCTCTGTCTCTTTCTGTCTCTGTGTCTCTCTCTCTCCACCTCCTGCTCTCTCTGTCTCTTTCTGTCTCTGTGTCTCTCTCTCTCTACCTCCTGCTCTCTCTGTCTCTTTCTGTCTCTGTGTCTCTCTCTCTACCTCCTGCTCTCTCTGTCTCTCCCTTTCTCTGTGTCTCTCTCCATCTCCCACTCTCTGTCTCTCCCTTTCTCTGTGTCTCTCTCTCCATCTCCCACTCTCTCTCTCTCTGTCTCATCCCCCCAGGAACATCATCCTACTTATTTATTGTCCTTTGAATCTCAGTTACAGCAAACATGGCGCGACAAGCTACTTAAGCTGCATATCTGTTATAGAAATATTATTCATTCACAAGATGATGTATGTTGCTGAGAGAGTCATTTCACAGCTCCAATCAGAGACAGCTTCTCCTCCATGCTCTCATTCATCGTGATTTTTTTTACGGGGCATGTGAGGCTCTTCTGCACCTCACTGGATAACCCGCCTTTTGGAATTGTTGTGTTGTTGATGTTGACCGTTTTAAATCCCAGTTATTGCTTGTCATTTGACTTCCAGTAGTTGACCTCCATTTTGTTTTTGTTTTCAATTTGAATTTGGATTTTCAAATATGTTTGTGTTGTCATTCCAATAAAGTTTAAAAAGAGAGATGGGAAATGGTGACTGACATTATATTTATTCATCTGTGGCAATTTAGCCGAGGAAAGCAACTGGTACCATGAGATCAAAAACACTGCAAAGTTCAGAGTTCGTTGTTTATTGATTACTACATAGTGTTTCATTATTTCATTGCACTATACACACACTGTTGAATTTTCTTGGGCCACTTGATATTTATTAAGGAACATGCATACACACACACACACACACACACACACACACACAAAGACACATATGCAGTTTCTCATACACAATAACCAACACATACGCAAACACGCAAAATCCCAAACTCTCCCAGTGACACACGCACACATGCCCACACTGACACACACGCACATGTTGATGTTGTGCTTTACAGAGACCTATCGACCTCTCTCACTCCCTCTGAGGTCATTTCCTATTGACGCAGGAAGAAGAAGATGAAGAAGAAACGCAGCACGGGCATCAGGAAGGACATGCGCTCTGAATCTACTGACAGCTGGAATTCACACACACTCACGTGTCTCCTAGTCAGAGCACATCTAGTTCACCCTCACCCTCCTGTAAACACCAAGCAAGAAACTAGATTGATGAAACGCATTTGTTGGTCCTTTTTCCTAAGAGAGGGCGGGGGCGGGGGTGGGGGCGGGGGTGGGGGGGGTCCTCCTGTCACAGTCAGGAGATCTTATTCGGATACGGTTGCCACGGTTACAACTCCCACCATCTCGGAGTTTCCCCATCATAACAAACACTGTTAAAAGGGGGGGGGGGGGGGGGATTATTGCTCTGTGCTCGCCGTGCGTTAAGGATGTGATGTACGCTGAACGGTGGATGTGTATGCAGTGCACCAAGATGGGAGAGAGTTTTCTAGAACGTACCTGTACTCTTCTATAGACACTCTACATGATCTGTGAAGCGTCACCGATCACTGTGAGATGTTTGTGCTACAGCAGCAGCGCTCGTTCAGCCCTGACGCTAACAGGGACCTTAAGTCACGTTTTCCTATTCCATGGAATTCCTATTGTACTTGACGCAGGACTGACACGCACACACACACACACACACGCACACACGCACACACACACACACGATGGGTAACATGCTCTGTGTTTCCTCCAGGTCAGGAGAGGGGAAGGAGGAGGAGGAGCAGGTGGAGGTGGAGGAGGAGCAGGTTGGTCTGCAGTGTCAGGGGCTCAAGTGGAGCTGCTGGATCTGCCTTGATCCGGTCTGGGAGAGAGAGAGAGAGAGAGAGAGAGAGAGAGAGAGAGAGAGAGAGACATGCACACACCAGAGAGAGGGGGAGAGAGACATAGGGAGACAGAGAGAGAGAGAGAGATCCAGCAAGATTACGGTATTGGAGAGAAAACAAAGCTTTGTGTTGAGGGTTAGTTTGGCTTTACATGGATAGTCAGGTGGCTCAGCCGGTTCAGGGCCTCATGATCGCAAGGTGGTGAGTTTGTGATGTTGTGTCCTTGGGCAAGGCACTTCACCCTACTTGCCTCAGGGGGGAATGTCAATGTACTTGCTGTAAGTCGCTCCGGATAAGAGCGTCTGCTAAATGAATATTTATTTATAATTTATATTTATTTATTAGTCACAGTGCTTTGAAACCCCCCCTGCTCAGCTGAATTTGATTTGATTTACCCTACTAAGGGGTACTTCCAACAACTGTATCAGGTGCTGGTAGATGACTTACTCTGGTCTGGCTGGGGTGGGCTCCGGACCCTGGAGAAAGCTGTTTATTCTACAGAGAGAGAGAGAGAGCGAAAAGGAAAAAGAGAAATAGATGAAGATTGTTTGGTATTTGTCTCTCTCTCCTTAGTCGCTACTTGTCATGTCTTTTCCTCCTTTATTCACTCTCCTGGTAAGTTAATGACATCGAACAGTTTCGGATCGTATATTTCTGTTCAGAGGAGCGTGCGTAATATGATTTTGTGACTTATGTATGTCATTACGTTCCAAAGGATATAAAAAAACATCTAGAAAGATCTACAGCCACCTTTAATTGGCCCTTCTGCTCTACATCTTCCAGCATAATTCACCACGAGCGGCTTAGCAATACGTCGTCACAGCTCCGCAGAATGGAAGCAAGGCTAGCGGGTGAGAGGAGATAATGACCGCCCCCCCCCCCCCCCCCCCTCGTGCGCTTCATGATCGCGGGGCTGAGTAGGAAGGGAGGAGTAGGGGGATGTGGAGGCAAGGAACGATGGGGAGGGGGGGGGATCTAACGGGAACGGTGCGTGTGAAGAGGGTTGTTGGTGCCGGTTGAGTAATGGGAGAGGCGGGGGTGGGGGGTGAAGTGGGGGGGTGGGGGTGGGGGGTTTGAAGTGTGGGGGGGGGGGGGTGGCGTCAAAGATACCATTCCTGTTTCTTACTTTGAGTGCTCTGCCGCCTCCTTCAGCTCCTCGTCAACTCTGGGTGGAAGGTGGGGGAGGGGGGGGGGGCGACGAGACAAATTGAACGTCTTTTTACAGGCAAAAATAAATAAATATAAATAAGAAGGAAAAGGAGCCGGAAAGAAAAGCCAAAAGAGAGGTAGAGCAGAGAGGTAGAGCAGAGAGGTAGAGCAGAGAGGGAGAGCAGAGAGGTAGAGCAGAGAGGTAGAGCAGAGAGGAGAGCAGAGAGGTAGAGCAGAGAGGTAGAGCAGAGAGGGAGAGCAGAGAGGTAGAGCAGAGAGGTAGAGCAGAGAGGTAGAGCAGAGAGGGAGAGCAGAGAGGTAGAGCAGAGAGGTAGAGCAGAGAGGGAGAGCAGAGAGGTAGAGCAGAGAGGTAGAGCAGAGAGGAGAGCAGAGAGGTAGAGCAGAGAGGTAGAGCAGAGAGGGAGAGCAGAGAGGTAGAGCAGAGAGGTAGAGCAGAGAGGTAGAGCAGAGAGGGAGAGCAGAGAGGTAGAGCAGAGAGGTAGAGCAGAGAGGTGGAGCAGAGAGGTAGAGCAGAGAGGTAGAGCAGAGAGGTGGAGCAGAGAGGTAGAGAGGCGCTTGAAGGGGGATTAACGGGCTAAGAGAGCTGCTGAGGGCGGATGAGGAGGGACGGAGACAGAACAACAGAAGCAGGCCCACCTAATGATGCACTCTGGGATATGGACGTATTCCATGGGGATGAGTTCCTGCAGCTCCGCCAGGCTGTTCACATACTTTATCTTGTTGCTGAACTTGGTGCTGCAACGTAACACACACAAGCACACACACACACACACACATCCTTTTGTTTGACCTCAAAGCCAGAAGGAAGCCAGACTCCTGCTGCAGAGCATCAAAGCTGCTCCTTGGCAGAGCTGTGTGTTCCCTGATCCCATCTTCAAACACACTTGAAAATGTGTTGTTTGTCTAAAGCCAGCCATGGAAAAGTGCTTAAAATAAGCATTCAAAGTCAAATTGTCATACTTGTGATTGTGTGTGGCTGTATGTGTGTCTGTGCGTGTGTGTGCGAGTATGTGTGTGTGCCTGTGTGTGGATGTGTGTGCGTGCATGCATGTGTGTGTGTGATACCTGATGAAGGGTCTAGTGATAGCCAGGATAGTCCTGATGAACCAGGATGGGTGAACGATGATGAAAGACTTCAGATTCTTCCTGAGCCTGAATGAAATGTGAAACAGACTTGTGTTGAGGGGGCGCCTCATCCAGGCTGCCTAACCTGCCAAACCTGCCCAGCCCGCCTAGCTGGTTTAATTTAATCTACAAAATATGTTAATAAGTCAAAGAAAGGACAAAGACCAGTCAATCAATCAACGTCAGCCAATCATTATGAAGGACTACCTCCTGTCAATCATCTGGTAGCACTTCTTCAGCCAACCCAGGCCAGGCATCCTCCGATGGGGCGTGGCTCCGTTCAGATAGACTATCATGTAGTCCTCTGCCACCATCAGCTCCAGGGTGCTGATCACATACCTGCAGGTGGGAGGGAGACAAGCAGGTGTCAGAGAGACAAGCACATGATATAGGAGGGTCATACTGTACAAAAAGGCTGGTTCCACTCTCAGAGTCGAACGTAAATCGGTTTGGGAGACGACAGTGACGCACAGGAAGAGGTTCTCCATGACTTCGTGATAGTCTTCTCGGTCGCTGTCGGGCAGGAAACACGCCGCAAACACGATAATGGCGTTAACGCCGTTTCCATAGTAGCCTGGGGATGAAAAAGTGAACGCTCTCGTTCCATTATGAGGCCTCAGTTCATGTTACTGTAAAAGACAAGTAGCAATGTTGTTTCTTCTCTCATCCCCACCCCCCCCTTCCCCTCTGACCCCTGACCCCTGGCCCCTCCTCTTCTCTGACCTCCATGGGAGATGACCTTCTGGTAGGGTTCGATGCTCTTCATGTTGATGCGGTGTTCCTGCTCGCCGATGACCACTGACCTCCACAGCCGGCCATCCTGACGCTCCTCCTCAGAACTGCAC
This sequence comes from Neosalanx taihuensis, assembly GCA_030340665.1. Taxonomy (NCBI): domain Eukaryota; kingdom Metazoa; phylum Chordata; class Actinopteri; order Osmeriformes; family Salangidae; genus Neosalanx; species Neosalanx taihuensis. The sequence goes on from CM059301.1 coordinate 7,811,097, forward strand.
GTCGGGATTGGTTCAACCGGCTCCCGTGCCGCGCTACGATTGGCCGGAGGAGGTTCTTGTTGGGAACAACAATAAGCCACAACAATGTATTTAAAATAAATTATCACGTACAAGAATATCTGAGAATGGTCTTTTTATATTTTGGAAAAGTATTTCTTTAGCAGTCCTACCACCATCTAAAGTCTTGAATAACACACTGAATAATAAAGATATATGGATTTACTTCAGTGCAGGTGTGCACTTCAGTGCAGTGCAGGTGTATTTAAAAAAAAGTATGAAAAGTTCCTTTCTATTATTTAAATATGCTTTTTCACAAAATTAAAATCCTCAATCTTAAAAACAGAATGCCTTTCCTTTTTGTGCTGAACAGAATGTACATTACAAGTTCTAAAGCTGTCAGATAACAGTAAAGCAACATAAAAAAAACAAGAAAAGGTCTGTATCTATTACAGTCCATTTACTAGTCAGCATATCTTTACACCCTCCCTCTCAGTGCTTTTATTGATCATGGAATCTATAGACTTACCCTCCCAGTCTATCTACCCATCAGTGTATCTGTAGACCCACATTTCCAGTCCCTTCTAATGGTCAGTACATTTGTAGACCCTCCTTTCCAATCCATTCATTGATCAGTAAATATGTAGACTAACCCTCCCAGTCCATTTCATGGTCTGTGTAGTCCAGGTAATCGGCCTCGTCGGGCGTGTCCAAGTCGTCAACGTTAATGTCCAGGTCGTCGGGCGTCTCAAGGGCGTCATCTTCACTCTGGTCCAATGAGAGACTTATGCGTGGGGCGGAGAGCTTCTTCCTCTGGGAGGGGCCGCCCTGGAGGGGCAGGGAGGCGGGGGGGGCTGGGAGGGGGAGGTGGGGGAGGGAGGGACACGCATCCACGTTAGAGGGATACTATTTCATTAAAATGCGTGATCATTTCCTAAACACACGCACACTCAAAGACGATTTGTTTTACTTGGTCGTAGTCGCTTTCATTCTCTCGCTCTTTCTCACACACACACACATTGCCAGTGATTCTCTACCAATCTCTTTCTTTCTCTCTCTCTCTCTCTCTCTCTCTCTCTCTCCCTCTCTCTCTCTCTCTCTCTGTCTCTGTCTTACCAGGTCTGCCCTCGGCTCCATCGGAGCTCATCTTACTCTCAGGCACCAGGTCCATTCCCTCATCGCCCAGGGGGACCTGGACGCACAAGGACAGAGACAGACAGACAGAGAGAAAGAGAGAACGAAATTGTGCAAAAAATTATTGTTTTGTCTCTTTAGACTTGCAAGAACATTTCTGAAAACCCTCAAATCAGTCCTAGCCCAACTCCCTAACCGCTCAGCTACATGACTCCCTGCTGTCTGGTCAAGTCAGTGGATTTGTAGTAATGTAGCCTGTATGGAGGTTTCAGATTCAGATGACTTTATTGATCCCGAGGGAAACTCCTTTGTATCAACGGCACACAGTCTCGCAAAGCACACAAGGGTAAGGGTGTGGGGTAAAAGATTAGAAACTGTACACAGGGATAGGGGGTGGGGTCAATAACAATAAGTAAAAAAGTAAAAAAAAAATGGTGGGTGAGGTGAATCCCCCAGGGAGCATAATGATTATGTACAGAAGCTATACGTTTACAATTATACAGTATTGGTCTTGTATAATATACAGTATTATATTAGAATGTACATGATTTTCAGTTTTGTACAGAATGTGCAGAATGTACAGCAGAATATACAGGAAACCTTTAAACCTACACACACAAACACACACACATTTACACAGTCAGACGCAGCCAGGGAGGAGCCTATAGAAACTAGAAACCTGGCCCTCAGTAAAAGCCTTAATGTGGGTCTACACACACACACACACACACACACACACACACACACACACACACACACACACACACACACACACAATGAACACAGTCTGTGGTGTTCTAATCCCAAACAAAGTAAAAGACACCCACTCACTCTCACACAAACATTGTCTTAGAGGAGGATTGTTTTGTATCATCTGGCCATAAAAGCCGCCAGGCAGATTTCAGGGGGGAGAGGAGGGGTGAGAAGGGGGGAGGAGAGGCGGGGGGTGGGGGGGGTTAGAGGAGAGAGCCAGGGAGAGAGACACGGGTGAGTGATGGAGGAAAACAAGATGTGATGGGGGAGGAGGGAATGGGATGGAGGGAGGGAGGGTGGGGCAAAGAGAGGGATGTGTAGGTGAAAGGTCAACGGATGTCTCCTCCGAGGCTGTGCATAATCCATACTCATGGGAGAGGATGAGGGGTGGGGGGGGGTGCTGTGGCAGAGGGGAGGAGGGAGCTGAAGAGATGCAGAAGGGAGAGACCAGCACAAGAGGGCACTGAGAGGAGAGTGGATACAGAGGAGAGGATGAGGACAGAGGAAATGAGGGAAAGGAGAGGAAAGAGGAAAGGAAGAGATGCCCAGCTGACAGGATAAGAGAGGGAGGGAGGGAGGGAGGGAGGGAGGGAGGGAGGGAGGGAGGGAGGGAGGGAGGGAGGGAGGGAGGGAGGGAGGGAGGGAGGGAGGGAGGGAGGGGCTCTTACATCAGCGGCTCTTTCTCCTCCCTGCTTTTCCTGGCCTGCTGATGCGAATGTCTGCACACTTACTGGAGCACAAGAGACAAGAGAGGGGATGGAGGATCCAGGCATCCATGCAAATACAGCAGCAGTCACGTGCGCTCATGCAAAAGTGGCCAGATTCCTGTTCCTTTCGTTCAGCGGCAACAGCCAAGGAGAGAACGCAGTCTGATTGCATTAACAAATGTGTCAGAGAATCGCTGATTAGAATTGCTGATTTGCTGGAAATCTGGGACGAATTTCAAATGCTGATTCTCACAAATGGACGCACACGCAGACTGATTTTAATAAGATCAGCATCAGCTGTTCTCCACATCCATGGAGGATGCTGATCTGCCCCTCCGACGCACACACACGCACACATACAGAAATACATGCATGCACACACGCACACACACACACGCACAGCAAAGAACCACAGTGTGCTGATGACAGCACTCCCCTCCCCCCCCCCACCCCCTCCCCCCCTCCCCCTCCCCTCTCCGTCCGCGCTCCCTCTTCCTGTTTCCCAGCTGCAGATAAATACATCCAGAACATCCCTCTCTCCTATCCTCCCTTTTAATCTCCTCAGCATCAAAGCCATCCCAAACTCACCACTGCTGGGACACAGGATTCTCTGTCGCTGTATTTCTCACAGCATGGATGTGTGGAAGCTCCCCTCTCTGTTTCCTCACCGTTCCTCGGCAGAGATGCTCAGCTTACTAACAGATCTCAGCTTCCACCATTTTGTGTCACATGACCAGGGCTGCCACCAAATAAGGGCAATCACCTGCTCCCTCAGCTTTACGCAGCAGCTGCCTCAGTGTGTGTGTGTGTGTGTGTGTGTGTGTGTGTGTGTGTGTGTGTGTGTGTGTGTGTGTGTGTGTGTGTGTGTGTGTGTGCGTGCGTGTGTGTGTGTGTGACAGAGAGAAAGCCTGACTATAGAGCTTGGAGGCTGTTTTATTCCTGAGGGTTTAAAATACACACTATGAGTAGATAGCGACCTGCTAAGGACACCAGTGTGAGTAACCTTGCTTATTGCATTTATTCTTATCCTCATTCCTGTTGTTGTTGTTGTTGTCACAGGTTGATACAACAGAGGATGCAACCAGGCAAAACTGTATGAAAACTCATGAAACACTAAGAACACTTTAGAAGAACTCAGAACATACTTAAGATGAAGCGTTAGAATGAAGATTACTGGGCAAGTTTGTTCTATTACTGTTGATCATGATCTGAACTGTGCTCTCAGAGTTAGCAGCACGGTAGATAAGGCTTTCTACCCCCCGGAGATCTTGCATTCCAGATCGCAAACAGGAAGTACAAGTTACCAGTTCACACGATAAGGAACATTTTCCACACAGATGAATCCCTGCAGGAACACACAGCTCCTAACAGCTCCTAACAGCTTTGTTAGTCAGAGAAACAGCCCTTTCTATCGAGGTGTAGTCACCAACTGTCAGCAGGCTCCTCGTTATTTGCTTATTCACTCACCTCCAGTTCTGGCTCCCACTCAGACAGGACGTGAGGGAGGAAGCAGGTGACCTCACCCAGGGAGGCCTGTGTGGTACAAAGGTCGTTGCTACGACGTCTGGCCACGCCTGAGTTGATATCAACTCTCCCTGCGCTGTTAAACCAGAGTGGTTCTGCAGTCACTGTGTTCTTGTTAGACTTCATACAGTTTATCAACAACGTCCTACTTCACTGAGACTCTGTAGACAGGCCAGATCTCTTTTAAGAATATATGAACTGTTTATAACAGCACTTATTCGGGTTTATTGTTTTCTGGATGTAATATGAAGGGGTTGATTGTACACGTCTATGACTCAGCCTGCCTAGGGTTGGAAAGTACCAACTTAAAGCACCAAACCTCCTACTCTCAGCAAGAAAATCCTTCCACCACTAAGGGACGACTGATGTTAACAACTGTCCGATAACGCTGAGGAAGACAGAACACGTTGGATAACAGTGCTAACCAGGCTACGTGTAGCTATCTCATAATTCATCTCTCGCTTAAAAACACAGACCTTCAGTTCACACACCAGCAATATCATTTATTCATATAAAACTATGATTGTGACATAGGGAACACAAAAGAAATAGATCTTATTGCACGGATCACCGTTTACACCGGAGGTTCTCAAAGTGGGGTCAACACACCAAGACAGCAGAACCACAACATCATTTACCATCAATTATAAAATGGTGAAAAGATTAAATGATCTACCGATGGGGACCATTTGCACCAATAAAACTAGCATATTGTGTCCGTGTGAGAGCACAAAGTGTCTGCTGAATAGCTGTTACAATTATGGGGGTTCCTTGGAAAATGTTCTCCCCTGTAAGGAGTCCCTGGCCCAAGAAAATTGGAGAAGCCCTGGTAAGCACAGCTTGTGGCAGTTCACCTGTTCGTGAAAGACAGACTGGAGGGAAACACTATGTCATCTATGACAGGAACAGTGAGTAGGATCCAAGTATGTGCTTCCTGGTGAGCCACTTGTTGCAGGAAACTCCAGGTGGCAAGGCAGGGTGGATCACATTCCAGAGAGAAAGATAGGAATCATTAAGTAAGTCCCGTACGTGTTCTCTGTTTGCTTAACCCTGCCTTAATCCTGCAAATTCGGTTTTGGGTCAACTTACATAACAAAACAAATCAATCTAATTTGCATTGGAACAGAGAGAGAAAGCAGACAAACAAGGCAGGCAGGAACACAGTTAGACATAGCAGACAGACAGACAGACAGACAGGCAAGCAGGCAGGCAGGCAGGCAGACAGGCAAGCAAGCAGACAGACAGACAGACAGACAGACAGACAGACAGGCAGGCAGACAGGCAAGCAGACAGACAAACAGACAGACAGACAGGCAGACAGACAGGCAAGCAGGCAGGCAGGCAGGAACAGAGTTACACATAGCAGACAGACAGACACATAAAAGTGATAGCATCCAGACAGACAGACAGATCTGCCAACCAGATCATAGAGGATGCTGGGAAACACCGAATAAAAACAAACCCACTAACGAGACGAGAGCCAGGGGCCCAACTCAACACCCAGCATTACTAGACCTAAGTAGGTCAGACAGTGTGATGGCAAAAAGAAACAAAGACAAAGAAAAAAGAGAATAAGAGAATGTCATGTTTTTAACAAAGCATTCGCTTCTCAGGCTCGGTGAGTCAGGCTGCTAACACGAAAGTCTGTATCGAATATCAGTCACGTGATACTGAAACTGAAGACGGAAGAGTTTACACAGTCGACATTCCTCCACACACCACCCTGAGCACCTGAAGAGGCTGTCCTGGGTCTGAGGCTGTAGGGAGCAGGGCTTGTTCCTGGTGGAACAGGTTCCCTCTCCAGGACATCCCAGTGTTCTACTGCAGGCCATAGCGGTCCAGGTTCTCTCTGAACACGGTGTCTCGAACAGCCTTGAAGACCACACGGATGTTCTCTGTGTCCGTGGCGCATGTGAAGTGGTTGTACAGCGGCTGGTGTCGACCCACATGCTGTTCCACATACATCTTCAGGATGAATTTCTTAGCGGCCGCGGCATCCTGTCTCGGACCTAGCAGAGAAACAATTTCATATAAAAAAAGTATTCCAGCAACGTCATTTCAAAAAGAAATCAGCCAGGTTCTCTCCGCGTAATCTATAATGGAATCTACAGTGTTATCAACTGGGTCATCTATATCTAGGTTGTGAATCGTTCATTGCAGTTTCTCGTGCAGGTTGGTACTGTGTGGGATAGGGTTGTAATTAACCTTTAATTAACAGATTGAATGTCAACCGAAAGGTGCACCTTAACACCAGTGACACGTCTACTGAGTCTAGTGATCTCTGACCTGGGAACGCAGAGAAGTAGTCCGCTAGATGGGAGTGGACGATCTTCTCCTGCAGCAGGTCCACCTTGTTGAGGAAGAGGATGATGGAAGATTCCTCAAACCAGGGGTAGGTGACGATGGTCTTGAACAGTGCCATGCTCTCCTCTAGACGGTTCTGGATCAAAAGTCAAGGCAGGTATAATGATCGTCCAGTATTTGCGATCGTAAAAAGGCGTATGGAATATGTCTTCACTTCCTCTGTATGGGTCCTTTGTTTGGTTGGGTTTTACCAGGTAAGACGCAAATCAATCACCTCACCCAACTTGACTTCTGATTGGTTTTACGGACTCACCACTTGATGTTCCTCGTACAGAACCTGGTCGTACTCGCTCAGAGCCACCAAGAAGATGATGGAGGTGACGTTTTCGAAACAGTGAATCCACTTCCTTCTCTCTGACCTCTGACCCCCCACATCCACCATCCTGCTCAAAAAAACATGGAATCAAAGAACAACACGGTTGCCGTTAAACGGCACTGGCCCCATTTTGTTCCTTTCCTTTCACATTTTCTACATTTTCAAATATTCATTTTTATTCTCTGTCGTCTTTACTGTTTTTCCTGCTTTCCGAGGTGAAAGGTCATGACTGGAGACGAAGAAGACAGGCCACACACCTAAAGAAAACGGTCTTGAGGTCGAATAGGTACTCAATGATGCCCGTGGTCGGCACCCGAACCCTTAGAATGTCCTGCTGGGTGGGGATGTACGTGGGTGCAGAAATCCTGTCCATATCACTCAGGTAACTGTGGTTAAACACACACACACACATAGGCAAATCACACACCTGGAGGAGAATGTTCTGTTTTTATAGAATTCATGGAAGGTCTGAAAGCTAAGTCTGTGTCAACAATTAAACAGGAAGTCCTCACTATTTGGCAGGAACAAGCTGTGATTTGTTGGAAACAGATTCCAGTGGTAAAGGGAAGGATCTCACTATTTGGCAGAGTCCGACAGCTGGAACTCCCGTCTGCGTTCGTAGCAACTTTGAGTGCCGTGATCGCTCCACACTCTCTTGATGGACTCCACATACCAGGGCTCGAGCCTGTCAACCATATCTGGCTCGATCTGGCTCAATTTCTCTGCATGGCCCTGTGGTAAAAAAAAAATACATCAAAATGTTGCGTATTGGTGTCGCGTTTTCTTTAAAGTTACGAATGAATCGTTCATTTTAGCTGTATGACCCTTTTTAAGATGAGATTTTACAAGATTTCTTAACTGCTTACAATGTTCTGGCTGTCTATATAGTCAATCTCTAGTGTCCTCATGGCGTTGATGAGGGCCTGGATCGCTACGAAGATGTTCTGGAACACCAGCTTGGTGAAGATCATCCTGTCTTTCTCATTATAGCCCGAGCCGTGGATGATCCTCATCTGCTTGATGAAAGTGCTCTTCCCGCTCTCTCCAGTCCCTGGGCGAGCAGGAGATGAATGAGGAAAGAGGGACGAACATGAGAGGAAGATCAAAAGGAACCCAGAAATAGGATGACTGCGACACACAAAATCAGACAAACATCAATCAGTTGCTTTCCTCGGTAAGCTTTTCAGCCTGACAAAAAGGATGCCATCTTAAAAATAGCACAGTGTGTGTGTGTGTGTACATGCACACAATTACACACATTCGACAGCATAGGATGCGTCTTTGAGTGTGTTGATGTGTGTGCATGCATGTACGTGTGCGTGTGTACGTGTGTGTGTGTAAACACATGCACTTGGTTTGTATTGTGTGAAAATGTGTTCCCTATGGATGCATAACAGTTTGTCTTGTTAAACATTACAATGACCTTTTTTCGGGGAGGGAAGCCAGAAAAACAGGTTGTTTACAAAAGTTGAAGTTGAAGGTAGGTTTGACCTTTTTACAAAGTCCCCTGGGGAGATGTTCTTACAGTAACCCTCCACCAACAATCTATGCTTTTCATTATGAACATGCATTGCAACAGACTTAAAGATGTGTCATTTAGTCAAAGGAGAAGAGAGTCCACTGATTCTCTTGAGACTAAAACGAACATACCTTCACCTAAAATATTGACAATAGGCCCATTCATATTAGGCTTGGTTTGACTTGGCTAAGGCCCAGTAACTAGTCCAAGTACAGCTCAATTTTCAACTGGTCCAACAGGTATTCATCAAAAATGAGGAGAATTTGATTTCAGTGACTCTTTAAAGCCTGACTGTTACCAGGAAAATAAAAGAGATAATCCTTTATTTATCCGTATTTGTCAGTGGGGAAATTGCAGATAAACAATGAATATAACACAAAAACACAGATATCTACACCTGTCAACGAACCTGGCAAGTAAGAAGCATATTTCAAACAGTTACCAGAGTAAATTGTTTACACAATGACCAAAATTGTATACACAATTTACAGTCCAAAAGTAAGAGGCCAAGTGCCAACTTCCTGTAAAGTCTGATGTGGTTTTGGTTAAACTGTGTCAGGATTCACACCCCAGACAGGACAGCCTCTCTCCCAGCTTTACTGTTCATCAAAATACTAGAAATAATAGAACATTATATGTAACTGTTTTACATTATAGGCTTCTGACTAACAAGTTGGCTGTGAGAAATTTCAAAACAATATGAAAACAATGAACAAGAAGTCTCCAGTTTAGTTAGAATGAAACATAATCTAAGGGTTTGTGATATTAGTTGTGTCTTGGAAGTCCCTTTAGATACAAGTGTCTGCTACATGAATGAATGTCTTATTTCACATGTTTTTGTTGATTATATTCGTTATATTTGTTGTTATTGAAGCAGTGGTCCATTCTGAAAGCTGCTTACCAAGAAGAAGTAGTTTCAGCTCCCGATGCGACCTCTTTTTGTCATAACGAAGCTGCTTTTCAATCTCCCTGTGAATTCTCTGTTTCTCGCTTTCCTCCGCAGACAGACAGCACTCCCCCATGTTCATCCAGATTTCTGAGCAGCTCACAGTAGTGTGTTGAAGCCAGCAGGTTTGAAGAGAGTGAGAAAGGTAATGATTTCTATCTGACCTTGGCAGAACAGTTCCTTAAACCACGCAGGTCAGAAATGACTTTTAAAAGCCATTCTTCCTTGTAGGTCTGCATTGCATTATACATTCCTATAGAGCATGTGGAACAAAAGTCGTTGGCCTGCCAGATCATTGATCTGCCTAACATTGTTCTCCTAGACTGCTGGTTGGCTGCAATAAGAAGGGAGTTTCAACCCCACCCACCAACACTACACCTACACCTGTACCAGGTACAAGCCATTCATTATTATTATTATCTTGACTCCATGTCATTCTTGACCTATCCCTGCTGTTTCTCACACAATACAATCACTGTGCGTGGGTGAACTGGACTGTTGAACTGCGGTACACCAGCACGCGCCTCTCCCCAACACGCGGCTCTCCCCAGCACTCGCCTCTCCCCGACACAAAGTTGACGGTTCTGTCTGTAGGGGTAGTTTGTCAGTTGGAGGTTGTTACATGACCCATCACTGTCAATATGTCAAGGAAATTGCGAATTAAATAAATACATTTTCAGGTTTTATATAGAAAAAGCCAAGACAAAATCCTGCCATCTGGGAATATTTATTTAATCAAAATATGGTCCAGACGAGGAACGACAATTTGACAAAAGTAAAATATAGCCTTTCAGTCACTTAACAGAACATTCATAGCAATTTACTTTTTCATATGAAGGAGTGGTGTGAGGATATGACTATTTTTGGACGTATAGTGATTCGTTTTCATTACTATGAAATGAAATATCATGCCATTAGTTGTACCCATTCAAAAAAGTACAAAAGAGTGCAAAAATTGAAAGCCTGTGTTCAGAACAGGGTAGGTGGCTGGATGATAGAATTGATCAAATTATTTCAGGTTGGTTTGATTCATATGAGTTTAGACTTCTAAGACAACCAAATGATGAGGCCTGTTTTGGCCCAGACTTTTCTTCATCAGCAGATCATTTACAAACGCTGTCATCTTTACAAAACTGTGACAAACTGAAACATTTAGGGTTATTACTGTGACATTTATCATATTTACAAAGTGCAAGGAGGTATATTTAAAAATAGGACATTTATCAGCCCTTTTCACATAATTATCTTCAATACCAGAGGATGACACATAATGCTGGTTGTGATTGTCCCTGAACAGTACCCTTAGTTTGCTGAAACTGCACAGGCAGATGACAAAGCTAACTAAAACTTCAGGTGATCTGACAGAATGATAAGAATCTTCTGGACAACAATAGCATTCCCTTAAACAACAAATGATTATGCAGCTTTTACATGGACATACTGTATAGCACTGACGATCAGCTAGTGTTTCTGGTACCTTAATAGACTCACAGCCGACAAAAACATTCAATATACTGGAATGTTGGTGTGAAACGTGTAATACATGGAACATACAGTGAAGAGGGCTGCACTGAGCCCGGCCCTCAGCTGATGGAAGTACATTTAATTTGGCAACAAAAAACCCACTTTTACAGGCCTACTGTACACCTCAACTAACCCCAACAACAAAATGTGTTTTGTGTGTGTGTGTGTGTGTTTGTGTGCAAATAACACCTGCATGGAAGTGTAGGCCAACTATATGAGTGTTTATAGGTGATAAAAATGATGTTCTTTTCCTTCCGACTCCCTAATCATTTAAATACGAACAAAACATGTATCTTTTCTTTCATCTCCATTGAACATAGTTTCGATATAAAAAATAGACTATGAACGACTGACAAAAGTGAATCAAAGTGCTGCATAGCAGTTAACTAATTCGCTTCTACAGGTTCTTCTCCAGAGAACAAGTGGGTGACCAGACCAAGATCTGGAACATGACAACACTCTCAGTTCTGAACAGTGTTCCGATTAAAAAACAGAAGCTTTTCATGACTCTCTGAACCCTGAAACAAACACCACTAAGAAGGCACAACAAGACGGATCAGGACCAAAGTCAAAGATACTTAATTTCCAGAATAAAGAAAAAGGAAAATAAATTACATAATAGATGTATTGGGAGTTCCAAATGTGCTGAAAATCTCACACTTTTCAGTGAAAAGGTGTGCATGATCCGTTTCCCTTGGTAACGGATGTTCTTAACCAGAGGAGTGAAGATCGGGCTTGAGCGATCCCTGGGCCCTACTGAATCAGGATTGCATTGAGACAAGTCATATCACAGCAGCCGACAAAGATCTCCGAACCAGGCTGTAAACGCCCGTTTACATAAGGTTGAAAGGTGTTTCGTAGCCAGGCGGTAAGATGTCTTTATAATAGGCAAGAGTTCAACAACTCCAGCTTTGAAACCAGGCTGTGAAATATCGTTAAACCGGGGTAGTAGGAAGTCTCAAAACCAGACGGTAAGGAGAGAGTTAAACCAGATTGTACTCCTTCAGGTTCAGCTGCAGAATGTAGTCCTTGACGGCAGCAAACACAAAGCGGATGTTCTCGGTATCCGTAGCGCAGGTGAAGTGAGAGTAGATGATCTTATCGCTGTCGGGGTTCAGGTCCACAAACATCTTGAGGATAAAGTCTCTCCCTGCAAGGACGTCCCTCTGAGGACCTTGAAAACAACAGGAAGACACCAGAAGATCAACCTGCAGTGGGGTGAACCAACCCACTCTGAACCCATTATCCATTAGGGAAGGACAACAACAGAAGCCCAGCTATTGCTTGTCAGGTTCGGTTTAGCATGTAGGGTTTGTAGAGGCAGTCTCTTACCGTTGTACTCAGGGAAGTAGTCTACCAGATGAGAAAACATGATTTTCTCCTCCAGGAGGTCAATCTTGTTCAGGAAAAGAATGACAGAGGATTCCTTGAACCACTGGTAGGTTATTATTGTCCTGAACAAGGCTTTGCTCTCCTCCATTCGATTCTGTGGAGAAATACGTGTAAATACACTGAGATATGGTCAAACACTACGAATGACACAAGGCACTTTAGAATCAGTGAAACCAGTACAACGTCGACCGGATGAAGAATTGGTGTGTTTTGAATACTTTGCAGTGATTGTGCCACACATGCAAATCCACCTGACCACTGACTCATAACGAACTGCCTCTGCCTCCAGCTTTGACACGGTTCTGATCACAGTGACTGAAGGGCTCCCCCTGCTGGCTGGAAGGCTGTACTGACACTTAAGCAGGTTTAGGTCCATCTGCCTTCCCAGCGAATAAGGCTGCTCTGACATCAGCTGGGAGAGAGGGCGTGCGTGCGTCTCCATGGTGATCTGGGTCATCGCCACATAACTGAGGCTCGTCCGTGTAGGGGAACAGGGGAACAATGTCTCCCTGTGTCCCTTCAGATGGACCCATTCAACAACAGCTGATTAGTCCTCAATGGAGGATCATCACATCATTTGGGTCAAATAATATTTGAAAGTACTGTCAAATACTTGGGTTCACATGGTCGATACGGAGCACGTCGCAAACGCACCGAGTGCTCACAAACAGGGCCTGCCGCCTAGTCTGTCCATCGGCAGTGTTCTATGTCGTGCTCTGTTCTAGGTTCTGTTCTAACACAGAACACCACAGTATCGGACTCACCTCGTTGTCAGACTCCACCAGGACCTGGTCGTACTCGCTCAGCGCCACCAGGAACATGATGGAGGTGACCTTCTCAAAGCAGTGGATCCACTTCCTCCTCTCTGACCTCTGACCCCCCACATCCACCATCCTGAAACCATAGTGAGCGGGGTTAAGGTGGAGAAAACAGACGTACACTTCTGAGAAAGGACACCATGATCTCTTTGGTAACATGGCTATCGGAGTATGCATGCGTTCAGAAGCAAGGAGAGAACATCAGTATTTGCACTGCGGTGGGTTTCTCAGGTAACACTCTTCCTGAACTCATAGTTCATTTCCTGAAAACCGATTGCAGTTCATCTGAATCTATGAAGCTTCCTCAACACAGATTACGGTTTGTCTGAATCAAGGAACACAATGAACTACATTTCCATTTGGGGTTTCAGTGGATGGTTGCCGACCTGCCACAGCAGACAGAGAAAGCACGTGGTTAGTGACCTGTGACCCCCCAGGATCCTACCTGAAGACCACACTCTGCAGGTCAAATGGATACTCCAAGATGCCGGTGGTGGGCACTCGAACCCGCAGGATGTCCTGTTGGGTGGGCACGTAGGTTGGCTCTGAAATGCGGGCGAGTGCATTCAGATAGCTAGGGGAGGGCAGGAGGGATGGTAAGGGAGAGAGGGACAGGAGAGAGAGAGAGATTATCATGCTTAAAACAGCCCTTCTGCTCAGTATAACACAGTCAAATGGCTAAAGTCAATACAGGCAGTTGTACAGAGTGTTCACCTGATGCCCAACATTTAATCAATCTGGATTAATCTGACAAAGTGTTTTTATTCAGTGTAACTGACATCAGGCATGGCAGAACTATATTTGTCAGAGAGTCAGACCTATATGTAGTATTGAGCTGGTATTTGTTTGATAAATACTACTCTGCTGGGTCAATGGTTGGAAATTATGTCTCCATTTACTGTATTCTCACAGCGGTTTAATGGTCTAATAGCTGGTGTAGAGGGGGTCTGTGTTTATGATATAGCTGTGCTGAGGAGTGCAGTCTGAGTGTGGTGAGTGCTATATTGTACCCTGCTGCTGTTGCAAACTGCTATTCCTCCGCTGCGGGACAAATAAAGGATTATCTTATTCTGGTATTGATGTCTGTGTTGACTTACTATTTAGCAGAGTCTGAGAGCTGGTACTCTCTCTTCCGGTCGTAGCATTCCTGGATGCCTGGATCACTCCACAGACTCTTGATGGCTTCTACATAGCAGCTAGCAAACGTCGTGACCTTCTCCACATCCACCTCCTTGACGCTGCTAGCATGAGCCTTGATTCAGAGAGGAGAGGGGAAGAGAAGGGGGGGGGGCATGGGACCACGCCCGAGAATGATTTTAGTGCCTTTTTAGTCGTCGCTCCTCTCTGGCTATGAAAGGGGTCAAAGGGCAGTTTGGAGGGGGGGTGGGGGATTGGCAATCTGAATAGGTGTCGGCTGCACGTTGCAGTCAGGCAGGGAATTTGCATGATTAATGTGTTGGTTTTAAAGGATAGACGGACAGATGATTAACATAAGTGATTCTTGTTCTCTCCCTCTCTCCCTCTGTCTGCGCATCTCTCTCTCTCTCTCTCTCTCTCTCTCTCTCTCTCTCTCTCTCTCTCTCTCTCTCTCTCTCTCTCTCTCTCTCTCTCTCTCTCTCTCTCTCTCTCTCTCTCTCTCTCTCTCTCTCTCTCTCTCTCTATGCTATCTGTCCCTGGATTTGCCCTACTTTCTGCCGACAGGGCAAACCCCATGTGTACTTTTCACAAGTCTGCCTTTCCACCCGTCTCTGGAAGTACTGACATCACCTGTCAACTGCCAGGATGAAAGTCAACAAAAGTTGCTGATATCACAATGACATCACCCCGCCTCTCACTCGAGGCCCCATGGCCAGAGAGGAATGCCTAGGTACACACATCTCAGAAAGAAAAAGATCTAGAGCAAGCTACAAGAAGCTATTGTTCACTGAAAACCTTGTTTGCGATACTGCTAGACTACAAGGCTTCTAATGGGGGTTTTTCCTTCTTGACAGAGAGCAGGCCACATATCTGAAGGGTTTTCACGAGAGTCTGGTAAATCTGACGAGAAGATTGTAAGGCACAAAACAGGAACTTCCTGATTCCTGATGCTGCGATTCAAATGAGACATCTCTGCTGCATCTTTATCATGGTAGCAGACAGCCCATGCAACCTAGATGGAACAAAATCGCAGCTATCTGCGGCAGAGAGGGGGCGTGCATTTAGCGAGAGAGCGTTACCTTGTTGTGTTCGTACTTGTAAGTGATTTTTAGTGTTTCCATTGCGTGGATCATAGACTGCACGGCAGTGAAGATGTTCTGGTAGACCAGCCTGGTGTAGCTCCTCTTGTCTTCTTCTGAGTAGCCTGAACCGTGGATGATCCTCATCTGCTTGATGAACGTGCTTTTCCCGCTCTCCCCAGTTCCTGGGCGAGGAGGACAAGAAGAAGGATCAACACCCCCAGTTCAGGCAGAACCTGAACCCTTTCAGGGCTGCGGTTGACTACATCACTAGGGTCGAAGTACGGCTCTTGTGGTGTTGGATATGGGCCGGTAGAAAGGATACCTTACTTTGAAACCCAAGTGGTCAGTGAACCATACAGCTAGTCCGGGTCAATTATTTCTTAGAAAAGTTAGGCTGTGGCTATTAAATGACCTGTAATGAATGCAATGGGAACGCTTCTTTGGTACAAACACATTTGCCTTGTCTTGTGTACATAAAGTTGGTTTCTTTGTAATTAATTAATAATGCATGGCAAATTAATTAATCATTCACATTGACATTATAATAAACAAGTTTGTGTGTGTTTGTATGTGTGTTTTCATAGCAGTGATGAAGTAGTCTTGAATCATTTCTGGATTCCCAGTTCAATGTTCTGTATCATCACACTGGAGAACGAGTTCTTTCATTCATAAAATATCTCCCCACTCATGCATTAGAACAGTCCAAATGCAGGCAAAACTATGGAAATACTGAAGTGTAGTTCATGGCACTACAGGCTGTCCTGGGTGAGCCCCAGGAAGACAGTTTACCCAGAAGAAGCAGCTTGAACTCCCGGCGATTGTCTTTCTTGTCCCGCCTGAGCTGCCTCTCGATCTCGTCGTTGATCCTCCGAGCCTCCTTGGCCTCTTCGCTGAGGCAGCAGGCCCCCACAGCCCCCAAAGTCATGGCTCCTTCAGGAGGGTTGGCCTATATCCTATAATGGAGAAAAAAACAAACGATCCTATGGTTTTTGGGACTGTACAGAATTATAGTTAGAGGAGTTGAACCCTGTCTCTCCACTTAAAAAGACTCAACAACCTCTCTCATAAAGGTACAAATAAATAACTAAGAGAGCAAAATGAAAGCTGCCTTTAAAAAGTCAAGCTTATTTATGCGAATTAATGAGCTTTTCCCTGGAGTCACCGTAAGATCAAACCAGCAGCAGGCTACACACACCAGGAAGCAATGGCCTTTTCTTTCTATTCACAAGTTGTCTTACTGTTTCAAGTCAGCAGACTGTCTCTAAACACACATTTCTATATCTGTCAATGTTATAACAAACCCTGATAGTTGAACTCCGGGCGTGGTGAGCCTGAATATGGCGGATCTTCTTTTTTTCTCCTTCTTTTTCTCTTTTCTTTTTTTTTCTTTACTCCATATCGTTAGAAAAAATAAAGCCAAATGTTTTCTGGAGAGTAAGATGGAGGATATCCATGTTGTTGGCTCGGCCAGGCTGCTTTACTTATTTCCTGAATGTGTCATCACGGCTTCACTTGTGTAACCCTCTCTCCCTTGCCCACTTTGTCCCATCAGTCATTTCATGAGCCTGATCCAGACTCTCCAGACCCTTCCCCTCCCGAGCCTGATGTCCAGACCCTTCCCCTCCCTCCCCTCCCCTCCCGAGCCCGACCCATGTGACGCTCAGACCCGTGGAGGGGTGTGTGGAGGGGTGTGTTCAGACCCCATGGTTGACTGGAAGGACTCGTTAGACATGTCCGACTTTTTTACATCCTAACAAATTTCCTTTGACAAACAGACAATACACCATCACCAACCTCTGACAGTGAATTGATAATAGGACTTCAGGACAAATATGTAGGCTATATAAACATATTGTACTGATCATTTAGAGACGCAGTGTTAAAATGAGAATCTGGAAGCGCAGGTATAGTGAGGATGGTGAATGATTGCAGCACACGATGTGAATTGTGTTATTATTTGACCCGTGCCCAAGTTGTTAACATTGCGGAGACAATATGTACAATTGTTTTTAATCATTTTAATAAATAAATAAAATTTGTTAACCAAAATGAGGCTCCAGACCAGTTGAGGATAAGTGCAATTCTTCCGAGACACAAAAAACACAATCCCAACTGAGATAAGTGATCCTAAGATACCAGATGATGTCATGTATCAGAAAATACCAGACATGGGTAGTAAAAGGTGGCACAGACTTTATTTGATCCGAGTTGCAGCAGATACTACAAACACACATCACAGAGAGGGGGCGACATAGAGATCAGAGAGACATGCCACTTCTACAGGACAGATTCCCAGCACCCTTAACAGGGTCAAGCCAGTCTGGAAAGATCCAATCTAAATGTAAAAATGCTTAATAAACCATAAAAAATAAAATAAAAACTTCTGAGACTTATTGGATCAGAAATATAAATGATTATGTTTGTACCCCTACAGTAAGCAAGTCCATGCTCATTAAGTGGCTTGTTAAGAATTGGAAACCAGTCAAAAAGAGGAGAAAATACATCAAATTAAGTCAACAAAGCTCAATTGGCCCTGTCAGTTTCCGACAAAATAAGGTCCCAAGTGACCGTAGCAAACATATTCATTCGAAATGAAATGATCACTGTATATTTACATATCTTTATACAGCCCCTATTCCTTCAGTGGGAAAAGAAAAAAAAAAAAAATTCTCCAATGAAAAGAAATTCTCCAATTTATATATATATAAACAAATCCTAAAATGTTCCTTACAAAACAAGATTACATTCTGCATGCTGTACTGAGGGGGAGAGGAGGGGGAGGGCTATGACTCAACTTACACAGATGTGTTTATATCTATTGAACAGTACGAGAATCCAGAAAAAAGTAGCGTCAGAACAGGGAAACACTGAATATTAAACATATTTAATTTACATTTTTTTTTTTTTTTTTTTTTGTTACAGAAATTATTGTTTGTCCTTTCGTTCCTCTAATTAAATTGGCTGTATTACATTTTGATGATTTAGGTGGCAGGGCATAGATGTAGGGGGCTTTGTGTGTCGGTGTGTGTGTGTGGTTGGGGGAGGGGGGGGGGGGGGGGGGGGGTCCATCTACCCAAGGCAGAGGAATGTTGGCTCTGATCTGATGGAACACAGGCATGGCAGTTTGGCGTTATTCCTCCTCCTCCTCCTCCTCCTCTTTCTCCTCTAGAAGAAGCGACCAGAGTACTGCTTCACACTGCAACACAGGAACACACAGGCCACTGAGAAACCACTCCTGCCCAAGAAACCTGCCCCTCTCCAATCCTAACCCCCGCCACATTTAACATGCTCTGGAAATTAACCAAAAGTACATCCATCACAGGGAATTTGCACTCTTCCTCCTGCATGGTTTAAATTCAGAGGGAATTTCTTCTCACTAAATATTCTCAAATGTATAATTATTTTTCTTTTTTTTTTTCTAAAGTCTCCATCAATCAAATTATACTAACTTTCAGGAACTGTAGGATCACATTTCCAATGTTCCAGGTAATCTCTAACGTAATTAAAGCGATCCTGTATTGACGACGGGACTCAAAATCAATTCCATTTCCCTCAAATCTAAATCAACCAGGTCATCTTGTTGAGCGCATGTTACATCACGTGCCTGTTCTGCAGAAGGTACTGGGCGTTCTGTATCTGGTCCTGGGTTCCGGTGATGGTGATAATGCGGTCCTCGGAGCCTTCCAGGGGCTCATCAATCTTGATGGAGGCTCCTGACTCGTGACGGATCTGTTTGATCCGCTGGCCGCCCTTACCGATGATCGAGCCGGCCAGCTATGGGATGGAGGTGCGTGGGGTGGGGGCAAGTATGCATTCAATTCAATAAACTCAACTTTGGTTTATTTACACAAAATGATTCCATCGTGAAGTGCCTGTAAAGGACTGTGAGGTGTGTGTGTGTGTGTGTGTGTGCGGTGGAGGAGAGAGACTCACATCTTTAGGGATGGTCACTTGTGTCGTGATGATGGGACCCCCAATGTCACTGTAGGACCCTCGGCCACCTGGGGAGGAGGGGAAGGGAAGGGGGGAGGGTGGAAGGGAGAGACACGGCGCTCGTGAGACTTAACTTCGTGGACTCTTTTTGTAAAGAGTGCCGTCTCACCGCAAACAAAACATGAAAGCCAGGAATGAGACAGTGATACAGGAGATGAACCCTCCCCACTCACCCGATGGAAAAGGCTCCCACGAGGAATTGTTGTCTTTGAAAAGATGGAGGGAGGGGGGGGGGGGGGGGGGGTTAAAAAGAGAGAGAGAATAAAAAAAGATACATCACAATGTGACTGACAGACTACAGGGAGGAGAGACAGGCGGCAGGACAGTGAGAGAGCAGATCTCAGGAGAGGCAGGGTGAGGCCGGGTGACAGAGGGGAGGGAGGGGGGAGGAGGAGCGAACAGCTTGTGACTGAGCAGGGTTCGAAGACTCACCATATCCACCTCCACTCTAGATCGCAACACCGCCAGGCATAGAGAGAGAGAACAAACATCTTTTAGACAACGTATTTACACAGAAAAGCACTGTTGTCATGAACAATAAAAACATACAAACAGTGTATTTATTGAATGGGAGCCTGACCCCATAATTCAGATTTTCAACAGGGAAATGGTGATGGGTTTCTATGGCCAGTGGCTTTTCCCAGAGGCACCTGAACAGAGCCAGTCCACCGGCCTGCTCTGCTCTCACCTCAAGTTCATTTGTTAGCACGGCTTTAGACTACGCACTCAGCTGCTCCTTGGTAACCAAGGAGACGTCTGTTGCCTGGCAACAACAGGCCTAACCAACGTGAGCACGTGTGTGTGTGTGCACGTGTGTGTGTGTGATTGCTCGGTGAAAAGAGCCACAGTGTTCCACACGCTACGTCTTCACGATGTCAGAAAAACAAACTGGCACACACACACACACACACACTACAGTGCGCTAGTTAGCAATATTCTAAGCGACATCAGTCCCTCAGACTGTGGCCGCTAGGCTAGCAGGTCCAGGTCTCTCACCATGCTATCGTAGCGGTCTCCTGGTCTTCCTCTTCTGTCACTGAGGCAACGAGAGATAAGATACGGTTTGTTTGGAAACATGAAGCAGGCATGTAGGCAGACAGCTCGTTTACAGGTCTACTAATCGCTTGCTAGAAAACATTTTTTTTTTGAGGGGTGTATTTGGTAAATGCTAGAAAGAGTCAAATGTCTTAACACTATCAGAACCACAGAAAGACCAGCTTGATGCACATTTAATGATGAGTTGCTATTTTTAGAGCATTCGTGTGGTTTTTTATGATATGGATTTGACAAATTAAAGCCGAATTCCTAACATTTAAAAGGGTGAGGACCATTCCGGAACAACAGCATTCTGTGCGACAACCACAGCAAACGTGGATGGAGAATTAGGAAATGGGGAACTCACTTTGGTCTGTCGTCCATGCTGCCGTGGTAACTCTGGTGGGAGAAGCGGTCACCTCTGCAAAAACAAGACAGGACAGTGACAGTGAGTCACAGCTAGGTGACAGAGGGAATCCTGCAGGGTCCATAAAGCCAGAGAGTCATGTCTAAAGTGTCACTAAATGGGTCTTAGACGAGAAAGTATGTAAGGACAGGGGTGTCCAGTCCTGGGGTCCGCTGTCCAGAAGGTTTTAGATGTTTCTCTGCTCGAGGACCAGGATTGGACACCCATGATGTAGGATAAAGAGCAGGTAACAAAAGATCCACCTCCCCCTCAAATACTGAATTCCCCCCAAGTTCCTGTTTGTGGAATGTACAATACAGGGCAAATGCTCCTCACCCTCCTCTTGGGGGGGGTGGCGGGGGGAGGGGCAGGTTGCGGGCCCTGCTGCCCCCCCTGACGCCGCGGCTCAGCGGGGGCGGGGGCGGGCCCCGGCGGGGGCTGATGTCATCGTAGTCCCTCCTGGAAGGGGGCATGGGTCGCCCGCCCCTTCCGGGGGGCATGCGCTCGAAGCCCCCTCGACCGCGCATGGGGAACCCCCCGATGGGCCTCCGGCCCCGCTCCTCGAACATCATGGTGAAGCCTCCATAGTCGTACGTCTCGTCGTAGAAGTTGGGGTCGTAGGGCTGGGCGCGACCTTTGATGGGAGCCTGATTGGAGGATGAAAAGTTACGCCGTTACTGTGGAAACGATTGTTTTTTTTATGCGATACTGCCATTTCATCGCCTCCGGATTCAACAAAAGCGGGCGGCTTCATCAAACACATGAAACATAACGCCAAGTCTTTCCTCGGCTAAAAGTGTCAAAAGATGCGGCGCTAATCCTTCTCCAAACTTCCGGCAGTTTTAATCCCGTCGTGTGTCAGCACCATGTTTCCTCTTCACCTCACCTCTGACACGAGCTCCAGGATTACTTTGATGCACTCGACCACGCGGTCCGGTTTCCCCCCGACCAGGACCACACGATCGGTGGAGTGTGGACAGCACTCCTGAAACAGCTTGATGGTGGTCTGGGTGTTCTACCACAAGAGAGGCGGGAGAACAGCGTGAAAAGAAATAAACACTCATTTAACAGACGCTTTTATCCAAAGCGACTTACAGTAAGTACAGGGACATTCTCCCTGAGGTAAGTAGGATGAAGTGTCTTGGCCAAAACACAACATCACATAGCCACAGCCGGGGTTCGAACTCACAACCTTCCTGAGGCGCCATCAGCAGGAGAGACACCCCCCCCCCCACCCCGGCAGAGCGTCACAGCCCGGTGCTTCCTGCCTACCTCTCTGAGCTCCTTGATCTTGGCTCCCTTCACTCCTATGATGCCCCCAGCCAGGCTCTGGTGGATCAGCAGACGCAGCTCGCAGTCAAAATCGATCCCGTTGTAATGCTGGTACTAGGAGAGAACAGAGTTCAGGTCAATATGGCTTTAACCCTTGTGTTCTCTTTGGGGGCCGGAATGATGCACACGTGCACACACAAACGCATGTGCACATGCACACACACACACACACACAGACACACACACCCACAATGAGACATTTTGATTGCATGTGTTTCATTGAACTCAGTCTAAAGGAAATCTTTCTGATTCATGCGTAGCATGGCAGCCCATTTCACTGTGTCCAACAGGGTAAAAACGTCATTAACCTGCTTTATTTCAGGGTCGAAGGTGGGTCGTCTCTCAGAGAGCTGACTGGGCTAACTGGGAGACTGCTGGCAGATTAGCAGCTACGGAGCAGTCCCATGTGTGGGGGGGGGGGTTAGAGGGGGGCTCACCTCCTCCAGGGTGGGGATGATCTTCAGTAGGATGTCCCCGATGGTCTCGATGTCGGCGCTGACGCTGAGGATCCTGATGGGGGCGCCACGGTGGCCGGAGGAGATCGGAGAACAACAGAGGAAGGAGAACAAGGGAGCAGGAGACATTGGCTCTTACTTTGAAGAACAAACCACCCAGGTGGAACATACCAGAACCAGCACAAGTACAGAAGGGGGGGGGGGGGGTACAAAAGGAAAAGGTACTATGAAAAAAAGAGGAAAAGCAAAAAAGGGGAGGGGCCACTAAGTGCTGTATTATACGGCACGCATCTGATTTACCCCCAAAAAACGGAAACGTGGGCGACTGACATGCATCACCTGACCTCACACTCAACAGAGACAGACAGAGAGGCCTGAGAAATGGGCAGCTTTGGGAGGGGGTGGGGGGGGGCAGGGGTATTGGGGGGGGGGTATGGGGGGGCAGGGGCTCAGGCGTTCCTCAACCATCCCACCACCAGCAATTCAGGGGGGGGGGGGGGGGGGGGGGGAATGAAAGAGGGGGGGGGGCGGGGTAAATAAATAATCTTGCAATCACAAATGTGCCACGGGGACATCTGATCAGGGGGAGGCAGGGGGGGGAGGACAGTACATGAAAGTGGGGGACAGGCAGGAGAACAACAGTGTGTTATAGGTGGAAGAGGAACAGAGTGGGGGGGGGTGAGGTTATGAGGTCTTTACTAAAGGGCAGAGAGAGAGAAAACCAAAACAGTAACAAGGACATAAAGAGAACAGTTATGAGTGAAAGATGGAGCGAGGGCCTGAGACCAGAATGCACTTTCATGTACATGAACAGTGATGTCGAGGAACAGGGGTGGGTGGGGTGGGTGGGGGGGATAGGGCAGGGGGGGGGGGCAGAGGGGGCCACAAGGACAGTGCGAGAAAGATATATTGATCCACTTTCCACATACAACAAAAATTACGATCACAAATAAAAGAGACCAGATTGAACTAGAGCACAGTAAGGAAGGCATTTAGAAGCTGTGACAGGAGCTCTGTCCTAAAGTGGAAACGTCCTGTTCTATAGCAAATCAACAAGACACATTTGCTTTCCAAATTAAATGGGAAATGCTTAAAAGGGGGTTGGGGGAAGGGGGGTGGGGGTGGGGGGGGCGGGGGCAGAGGGGCAGAGGGGTAGGGGACAGGAAATTCAAATGGAACATTACACGTCTCTCAGAGAAGAGGGGGGGTGGGGTGGGGTTGGAGGGGGGTGGGGTTGGGGTTGGAGGGGGTGGGGGGGTGGGGGGTGTACGCTATCACGTATAAAATAAAATAAATGTTCAAATGAAACAGAAGGCAGGTTATCATCATCAGACATGTGATCTCTGTTCTAGTCAGGCAGTGAGGCAATAACTGGCTGGACATACCGCTCTGGACCACTGCTGTCAGGGACTGATTACACTGGCATTGTACTGCATGGGCCGTGG
This sequence comes from Neosalanx taihuensis, assembly GCA_030340665.1. Classification (NCBI taxonomy): domain Eukaryota; kingdom Metazoa; phylum Chordata; class Actinopteri; order Osmeriformes; family Salangidae; genus Neosalanx; species Neosalanx taihuensis. Next base: position 7,834,976 of record CM059301.1, read on the forward strand.
TGGTGGAGGAGGTGGTGGTGGTGGTGGTGGTGGTTGGCATTGGGCAGGGGCATTCAATCACAAGTTAGGGGCACGTATATGGGCGGGGCCAACCGGGGTGTCAGGTGGGCGATCAGGGGCGGAGGTTGGGCCAACGCAGGAGGGACAAGTCGATCCAGTACATGGGCAACGGAGGAAGTGGCCGAAAATAATAAAGTAAAGGAGAGGGAAGAGGGGGAGAAGGAATACATTTTAATTGAATTACAACGCTAAACTCCATCACTATTTTTTTTCCATAACTTTTGATCTGTTCTTTTTCCCTTTTTTTTAAACAAGTAAGAGCTGGGCTGTGTGGGTCAGGGTCCCAGCTAAGCAGCAGGCCTAACAGACTATAGGTCCACTCAGGCTTCCAGACACCTGGAGATGGGTTTGGTCATGTTCTACAGTCCAGGACCTTGCAGGGGTGTGAACGGACGAGTCAATGGGGAAATCAAACTCCTGGAGAAGATTCTGTTTTGATCAGAACCACGTGGAAAAGGTACGAACCCCTCCCATCCACAACCCCGCTGAATCGGGTCAAATTCAACCAAACCATGTCTGTCAACGTGAGCCAACCTATAGGCTGGATCATCCGTCAATGAATCAAGTCCCTGCCCCCCCCTTTTCACAAGCATGCACCATTTGACTAATCGAGTCAAAGCATAACAATCAGATGATTGATAAAAAGTCTGGGGTTCTTTAGATGGGCGATTAGTGGATGATCGGGCATGACAGGGCTTTTATTGGAAATGTGTGTGTGTGCGGGGGGGGGGGGGGGGGGGGGCGTGGTGTCAAATCAATGTTTTTATTTTCAGTAGACGAAAGGGGAGGGAGAGGGGGGGGGGAGTAGGTCTAGCTGGTGGGTTGTGGAAGTGGCCATGGAAACGTGGGAGGGGGGGAGGGGGGGGGCTCGCTCGTTTTCATACAGGGACTCTAACGGTCAGTTCAGCTGCTGGAAACACGGCACGCGGCTCCGGCGTCCGTCTACTCACGTCTGTCCGCAGCGCTTTGATGTTCTTGCCACCTTTCCAATCACGGCGCCGGCATTCTGAGGACCAATCGAAATGAATGTGCGGGAGGTCAAGTCGTTATATGGGGTTAGGCAGGCAGCCAACTGTGTGTGTGTGTGTGTGTGTGTGTGTGTGTGTGTGTGAATGCCAGGAGACCGGATGGTCCTACTTTGCTCTGCAGCAGAACACGCAGCTCCACCAGCTCGTCTGTGTTGCGAGAGCGCTTGAAGGCCTGTTCCTCGTCCATGTCCTCTGCTGGGCGCTTCCCTGAGGAGACACACGCGCCTAGGAAGTCAAGCTTTTAGCCAGAGAGACTTACTACTGACACTGGCTCATCTAGACCAGAACAAACACCTCTCAGTATGTTAGAGGGGGTTTGAGGTTGACATAAAATGAAACATCCATGTTAACAATCTGAATAGAAGTTTGATGATCTTGCTAGAATGTTTTTCTTCATCCGCTCAGATCACTTGGCCTAGAGGGAGTGAGGGGAGTGTGTTTGCTGGCCAGGACTAGCCTGGTACAATATGTCAACCCCCAGACCAATGCCATCTTCAGCCAGAGACAAGGCTGCATCCCAGCATGAACCCCGCCCACCACCCAGGACCCTTCCTGGATTAAAACCGGGACTCACTAACCAGCAAGGACATGCACAAGAAAGAATGACCATATGACAAGAAATGGGAGGGAGTCAGGTGGCTCAGCGGGCTAAGGCATTGGGCTCATGATCGGAAGGTTGTGAGTTTGATTCTTGGCTCTGGCTACATGATGTTGTGTCCTTGGGCAAGGCACTTCATCCTGCTTGCCTCAGGGAGAATGTCCCTGTAATTCGCTTTGGATAAAAGCGTTTGCTAAATGACTAAATGTAAGAAGACCACACTGTGCCAGTTATAGGGACATACTGAATCTGTACAATTAGGCCTAGGCTGGGCTAAGGCGTAGGTCCAACATTAGCCGTCTCTCTCACCGTTGGTGTCAGTGTTGCTGAAGGTGGTCTCTTCTTCCTGCTGCTCGATTTCTGTCTCCATTGTCTTGGCACCAGCAGTGAGATGCAAACAGGCTCCTGTCTTGGATCTGCTGGGGGGGTGACAACAATAATGACTGTTAACATGTTCATGTTTTACTTTACTTTGGTACCCTTTAGTCTATTAAATTCCCATTAAAGCCTAGGAGATGGATGTTCTGCCAGCCCTGCCATTTTGACATGCCATTGTGAAGCCATGATTATCTTTTGGTTTCCAAGCAATAACTAACTGGTTTCAACCTACCTTTTGCTTTCTAACAATGTACCTAGACAAACTATTTGATGAGTTTGCAATCAGTGCAAATGGATCCAAGTCAAAAAAGAAAACAAGATATCTGGCCAAACTTTGGTTGAGTCTATTTGCTGAACATGAACTGTGTCATCTGTGAACCTCGTGCCCAAATGGAAAGGCAGAGAAATAGGCAAAAATACACACAAATACATATATAAAGTGGTCTTAGACCTATCTAAGTGTAATGCATGAGATGTATCTCTTGTATAACATGTAATCATGTTTAAACCTCACTAATAATAAACATCATATCTAGGCCATAATGCTGCTATGGCTAGCTAGCCAACTCACTACAGTTGCTAAGCTACAGTACCGCTAACATCGATTCTGACCATAAAACCTGCTGCTAAATTCATATTTTCTGTTTACCTAGTCTAAATAGTTTAGATAGTTTAGTAAGTTACCGTTTTATATAAATTCAACTGTTAAATAAACAGAAAATAGTCTAAACCGACGTAGGCTACTTAGCCGGTTGGGCTAGCAGCAATAACGAGGCGTGTCTCGGTTTAGGCAGATAGCGATAGAGCTCATCTACTTTAACATATTAATATCAAATACTATAGTTACAATTATACTTATACAATTATAAGTAATACAATTACTTTGCCAGTAAATAAACAAGACAAACCTGCAGCCAAACCGCTTAGGACAGCACAAATGTTCCTGAATGATTCACAAACCAACCTGATCACAACAGAAGACTCTTGGCTCTCTAGTCTCTCCTTCACTGATCTGTTGGACGCATTTATATAAATAAAATGTATTATTATTATTATTATTATTACCAAATCGTATGTTTGAAGTACTGGATAATCAAGCTGCCATTCAAAACCAATGCTCCTCTAAATGAAATGCTTTAGGTCTGTAAATGAGCTGACAAACAGAAAACCGGGGTTACTGATCATCTAACAGTGCTGGAGGTCTGGGAGGGACACCCCCCCCCCCCCCCCCACACACACACACACACACACACACACACCCACACACACACACACACACACACCCACACGCCCCCACACACACCACACCCCCCCCCCCCCCACACACACACACACACACACACATAAATGCAAAGACAATGCAGTTTAACCTGAAGTCATATCCTGCAAAGAGCATAGTTTAATAGTTCTGTGTTTCTACACAACTTGTCTTTCTGCAGTCCTAACCTGTGTGGATGGGTTTGACTCTGATATGAACCTTCAGCCCCAACGTTGAGCAATCAAAGGATACATCTTGTAGTTATACCTATAAACTCACCTGAAGGCTAAAGGCCCAATATTAAACAACTGCATTTTTACATGATTTAAAATATATATTATTAATAATAATATAACTAATATTATTTATCCGGTAACATATCACTGACACTAGTGCTCCGGTGTTCCCTGTTCCCCCAAGCCCTCAAGATGAAAACTAAAGATGCTCTCATCCTTCTCTTATAGATGGTGGTTACCATGGAGACGGCTATAATTCCCTACACTTGATGAAGCTCTGCTTACACATTTTCACCATTTTCATATGCATCCATAGTGACACCTGGCTATTTAGAAAGATCCAAGTCTCCATGGTGATACTAAAGCCAGTAAAGCCATCCAGGGTATGAGGGGTTTTAGGAAAAAGGCCTCAGATCATATGAGCATAAACACGTGTTTCATAATATGATATATATATATATATATATATATATATATATTCATATATATATATATTTATATATAATCATATGTGTGTATGACCACACCAGCCTGGCCATAGTGTGTGTGTTCTCCAGGAGTGGAGATGAAGGGTTGATCAGGAAATAAAGTAGACAAATTAATTTGTTAAAGCTTTAAAAAATTAAAAAATATCCACATTATGGGCTACTCACAGGAATACAACCATGTAGGTTATTTATTGCACAATAAAGCAATGATTAACATGTATTACCCTATACCCAGATCAGTTTTAGACTTGGCCAGGGGATGTGACCTGTAATAGGAAAATTGTAGCTGTAGGAATGTATTTTGCTCTTTGTAAAAGCTCTCTCTTGTAAGTCGCTTTGGATAAAAACATCTGCTAAATGAATACATTTAAAATGTTAAAATGTAAATGTATTTTTACTGTCATGATGTGAACTGGAGGACAACATGAGAACTGTAGTGTTGGAAATGTATAGATCCTGATCAGGTCTGCTATATCCATATTGTCTACCTGAATATTTCACATTCAATATGAATCATCTTAATTTTGTAATTCTTTTTTATTTTTATTCTTAAGTTATAGCTCCATATGTCTCTATATCCTTAATTGGAACTGAAGACTTATTTGACGCTCACATATTTAGTTTAGTAATTATTCTTCATGTAGCCTTGTGCGTCAGACCCACGTCACTGAAAACAGCTTCAGCACAGCCAGTCTGTCTGGATGCTGAATAAACCAGCTTACAATGTCATATATACTAATAACTGGGACTTACATAATTGTAAATAACCGTGTTTTGTCAATAAATAAACGTTATCAATTACGCTCGGTATAGCATTGGCAATTTGAGCATCATGCACCCTTAAGCATGTTTGCACAATAAGCACATCCATCCAAATGCTGTTATTCATGATAACCTGTCAGTAATATATACTCTAAACAGCCGTGATCATCTGAATTATCTCTCATAAATTTAATTTTAGTGATGGCTGAGGAAGATGCGCTGGTTCACAGCGATAATCAATAGCTGAATGCAGGTACCCTTCCTCCTCCTCCTCCTCCTCCTCCTCCTCACACTCTCTGCCTCTTCATCACCACGCAGTCTGACTCCTCCATGCGCTCTTTCTTCTTCCTCTCATATTACTGCATATGAAGACATCTACGGTAGCCTAGTGGTCGTTTCTCCCACCAATAACTGGGATCCTCTAGGTTATTATAGGGAGAGATCTGCCCCTGAAGGAGACTGGAGGAGGCAAGAGGAGGCAGGAGGAGCACTGGACAGCTTGTTTCATCGACATGCAGTAGTGTGATACCAGGAGACCCAGACAGGGAGGAAGGCCAGTCCATGATGGCATCTGGATATCAAACCCTGCAGCTTTGCGGATTCCTGATCATCGAATAGCTTTAGAGTTGTTCACGGTTCAGTTCAGATATTTAGTCTACCTTTAAGGTTCAGATCGATCCTGTTTTGTCAGCCTTACTGTGGGATATCACTGGACCTGAGATGGACTCCTACCTGAGGCTGTATGGGATGGCTGGTCTGGGGCTGGTTCTGGTTCTGATGGGGGGTCTGTGGAGGTGCAGCCATGCCTGCCCTGCCTCCTGTACATGCAGCACATCAAGGATGGTCTGTGTTAATCCTGATCCTGGGATCCAGGACTTCCCCATCCTCACGTTAGATGACATGGAAAACATCACCGACATGTAAGTGTGGACGACAGGGCTTGAAAAAACGAATCAAAAGGAACAGGTCTATTACATAATACTCGATATTTGTATGGAAAATATGGGCGAAACATTGATTGCTGATTGCTAGAATGTATTAAATTAATCAACAGATAAAGCTCTCATCCAAAACCAAGGATGTCTCACATGCCTACACTGTTTAGACTGTCAATATATCATATATCGTTTAATATATTAAAACATATGGCCAATAATCAGGCTACCAAATATAGAAATCTGTATAGACCAAATCATATTTGCCCATATGATAGAGTGTGTATGTGCGCACAAATGTGTGTGTGTGTGTGTGTGTGTGCGTGCGCGTGTGTAGGTGTGTACGTTGTTGGTTATATTGGGATGATCAGTCTCTAACCAGGCCTGTGTGGGTGATGAATGCAGGGGACACGAACACACGACGACAAAATGTCAGATTAACCGAAACACATTTCTATTTAGAGGCAACATCAAAGCAAAGTATGACCAGTTCCTGCAGATTCTGCCTGCATGACATCATAAGAGGGTTTGAGCTGGATTTGACACACCATTGCTGCCTTATTGTCAATATCTGACATCAACCATAGACTGCCGTACAAAGACAAGCTTGTAAAATCTCCCCAAGGTTTACATAGAGATTATTAAATAGCTAGATGTTCCAGAGAGCTATCATACACAGACCTGTGCAAGAATGGAAACCTGAATCTGGTTTTCCCACTTCAGAGCAGGCTCAATGTGCATTTTATGTCTTCCATCTCTATCCATTCAGTGTTAAATGTACAGCCTGGAGGATGTTTTAGTAATCATGTTGCATTGTTAAGATGGATTTCACAGGCTGTAGACAGCATGGCCATCATGTATGTCCCATGAACAGTCTCCTATGTAAACTGATTGAGTCTGTCAGGGCATGAGGTTGGGATTTATGCTGTAGTGTTTTCGAGCTGGTTTGTGGTGTTCATCCTCCCATCAGATACCTGTATCAGAATACATGACACCATGGAGATAACAGTGTCTGGGGAGGATCCTTTTGTAAAATAATTGAAGACGACACCTTTGATTATAGTTTGCGGACTGAACTTGTGTTCCCAGATACATTTCCAATCAAAGCCGGCTGCTTGAGATCAACGACAACAGTTTGAAGAATTATGTGAATCTCCGAAATCTGTGAGTGTCCCTCTCACTCTCTACTAGACGATCATGCTTCTCATGAGATGTTCATATCAAGATGAAACTCTTTGAATGCACATGTTGACCAGTGACACAGCCTCCTCCTCCTTTCCTCAGGACTGTGACAAACACCACACTGACGTCTATATCATCATTGGCCTTTTTCAACAACACAAGACTTCAATATGTGTGAGTAGTCTTAGACATGGTCTCTCATGTATTCCTAGCTGTATTGGTTTACTAACCAATCAGGTTTGTTTAAATGCATCTAATGATATTCCAACAGGCAAACAATCTTTTTCGGTTTTAATACGTTATAGTAATTGTTTACAACTGAAACAAATTTGTGATTGATTTGACTCAGCAACCTGAGAGACAACAACCTTTCCACGTTGTCTTGGAGAACATTCCAGAGCCTAAACATCTCATATGCGTAAGTATTAATCACAAAGTATGTCTTTGATCATCATAAGGATGACTGTTTGTTTTATTTTGTTTTTAAATTCCGACATCCTTGAAGTAGTGGGGTGAGTGTGTGAGTGTGTGAGAAAGAAAAGGAACAATGAAAGAAAGATAGAAACGAGATGAAAAGATAATGTGTATGTATTTGAGCGTGTGCATGTGGGTATACATGCGTGTCAGTGAGGGCCTGCATACGCATGTATGTCTGAGTTCATGCCTGTGTGTTGACGATCTGTCTCTATCTTCAAGGCTTCTCCTGTCCGGAAACCCACTGGAGTGCGCGTGCGAGAACATGTGGATCAAATTAAGGCTCCAGGACGACATGGAGATTCAGGAGCTGAAGTGCCTGGATGACAGAGGAGGGAGGAAGGACTTCACCAAGCTCACGCCCCCTGACTGTGGTAGGGTCCACGTGTGTCCAGCCCAGCTAAAAGAAAGACAGCCTGAGAAAGACTGAGAGAGACAGAGAGAGAGAGAGAGAGACAGAGAGAGAGAGAGACAGAGAGAGAGAGACAGAGAGAGAGAGAGAGAGAGAGATGCATTTCAAATGGACATGTTCAAACATCATTAACAAAAGAGATCAACTGAAAAACAAGTACCTGACAGCTAATATAATTCAACCAGCATTGTCTGTAAAAGTGGGAGGGGGGGGCTGGGGTACGGGGGGGCTAACCGGAACTCTTAGGGTTCACATTTCATTAAAAACTCTCTCAGTTCAGCTTTTATAGGATGGTGTTACATTACAAATGCTTTTAGTGTTGCAGTTCTAACTGGTCACTGTGTTTTGATGCCTGACAGAGCCTCCTAAAGCAGAGGTGACCCCCACCATCGTGACCCAAGAGGAGGGCACTGACGTCACGGTGGTCTGCAGCGTCTCAGGCTCCCCTTCTCCTGAGATCCAGTGGAACTTGGACATGTTCTCCACCAACTATGAGGTGAGCGGGGGTGGGGAGGGGGGTGGAGGGGGGGGGGGGGGTTCCTGCGTGGACAACGTATGGTCGCTCAGGCTTGGCCCAAGACGTCCAATCCACTGATCCGCTTACCATGTAGTGTCCTGTTGAACCAGCACCAAGCCAACATCCTGTTCCCCCCCCAGATCGATCCTATGGAATTGCAGAGCAGCCTACAACTGTTTGGTTTGTCTCCAGCCGACAACGGCAGAGAGATCATCTGCAGCGCAGAGAACATGGTGGGCCAGACCGAGGCCATTCTGCAGCTCAACATCCTCTGTAAGCACCGCCCAGCTCTGCTGCACCAGCTACCCGTCACACCCAGGTTCTGTTTCATAAAAGTTCACTCTTGGAACGCACTCGATTTAGTTCCGTTTCACGTCAACCAATGTCGTCGTCCCTTTCGAATGCATAGGTTTGAGATCTAATAGCAACTCGATCTGTCGTCGATTGGACCCAAGTGTACTTAGTACCTCCAGTATTCATGAAAGCTTCTCTCACTGCAGAAACTATTTTGAACTTGAGTATTACCAGTGCTTCCTAAATTGGTTTGTTTGTACCCTGGTTTACCCAGCATTCTGACACAGATAATCCCTGTTTCTTATGATGTTATCACACTCTTCCTCCTGTGAAGCTCCTACCGTCCTGCCATCCTCTTCCTCCGCTCAGCACCCCCTTACGACCTCCGCACCCCCCGAACGCCGCTCTTCTTCCTCAATTTCCTCCCACTTCCCATTCATCTCCCACCTCCGTTTCCCTTTCCTCCCCCACCTCCACCCCATCACCATCTTGCTCTCCCTTCTCTTGTCCCCACCCTCCCTCTCCGACCCCCTTCTCCCTCCTCTCTTCCTGTTCCTCCCGGTGACCCCGGTGACCACACTGTTCCTCTCCTGTCGTCCCCGTCAGTTCGCCCCACCGTCCAGCAGTTGATGAAACCTGAGATGGACCACCACTGGTGCATCCCCTTCAGTGTGACGGGGAACCCCACCCCCCAGCTGCAGTGGTACCACGAGGACGAGGCCTTGGAGGAGCAGGACTACATCCACACCGAGATCCACGAGTCCACAGTGAGCGAGTACCACGGCTGCCTGCAGCTGGCCAACCCCACGCACATCCACAATGGCTGGTACACGTTGGTGGCCAAGAACAATTTAGGAGAAGACAGCAAGAGGGTCCATGCTCACTTCATCGGACCGCCAGACATTGGACATTCAAGTGGTACATGCATTCAGATTTCTCATATGATTTGGGAGTCATATGGCTCAGCGGGCTAAGGTGTTGGTCTTATGAGCAGAAGGCTGTGAGTTCGAACCCCTGGCTGTGGCAATGTGATGTTGTGTCCTTGGGCAAGGCACTTCACCCTACTTGCCTCAGGGAGAATGTCCCTGTACTTGCTGTAAGTCGCTCTGGATAAAAGCGTCTGCTAAATGACTAAATGTAAATTGACTGTATGAATTGCTGCGTTGTGTCGCACATTTGATTTGGAGCCTAACTATTCTCTTTTTTTTCTGTTTTCCAGAAGAACCAATTTACTATTGTAAGTATGCATTCATCTATATGAAAGCAATGATGTGATATACTTGTATGGCTCCAGCTGACCTATTTTACAAATCACATGGACATGTTGAACATTAGACTTACAAAGAAAACAGCATCAAGTCAGTTAATGATTATCAGCAATGATGAAAGATTGATCTTGTTTGTTCCCTGCGCTACACCTCCGCTGCTCTTCCTGTGGTCTGTTTCCTGTCATCCTGCTGTATCTCAGACACCACCGGTAAGTTCTTTCAACTTTGAACTTTGTTCCGTTGACTTCAGTGTTGGGCAACGCTCGCTGCCCTGTGGTTTCCTGAAAATCATACAGTAACTCTACTCTATGTGTAGTCTACGTTTAAAGGTTTACATTTATTCATTTAGCAGACGCTTTTATCCAAAGCGACTTCCAAGAGAGAGCTTTACAAAAGAGCATCAGTCACTGAACATAGCGACGTGATAGACCCCAAAAAAAGAGGGTTTATAGATTATGAAACATATGTTGCGGTGTTAGTTCCCTGTTGTCTGTAAAAACAATATGATGCTACAACTGGAGGTTTGCCTGGTCGTGTATTTGTCCTGTGTGAATGCATGCTATGTAAATTTAGCTACTGTAGATGGAAATGGAGGACATTAATGAACCTATCAGGGTCAAAGTGTCCATAGATTGTGACTGGCTTGTCTTCTCTCTTCCCAGAAACCCCTCTGCCCCCTGAGGACGACAGCGTTGCTGTAAGTAATCGATAGATCAGTTGGTGATCAATGACGCAGCTTGTTATTGATATGGTATTCTGTGCATGTGATGTTTTTGATGTAACCGCGGCTTTGGGATTAGGGATGTAACAATGTCCGATTCTGCTCCTCCTCCATGGCTGTGATGTTGTGCTGTTGTGATGTTGTGCTGTTGTGATGTTGTGCTGTTGTGATGTTGTGCTGTTGTGATGTTGTGATGTGACCGGGGTCTGCCCTCAGGTGTACGTCGTGGTGGGGATTGCTGGCGTGGCTCTGACCGGGTGCGTTCTGATGGTCGTCATTCTGAAGTACGGACGGAACTCCAAGTTTGGCATGAAGGGTAAAATGTCTCCTCTCAGATGGACTCAAATGTCCGGACTGTGACCGCATTTTCCTGGTGTTCTCCATCTTGAGCGTGTACTTGCCAGCTTGGTCTCGCCTCACCTTCTCTCTCCTTCTCCCACCTCCCTGCAGGCTCCTCCTCTGTCATCAGCAATGACGACGACTCCGCCAGCTCACTCCACCACGTCTCCAACGGCAACAACACCCCGTCGTCCTCGGACATGGGCCCGGACACGGTGTTTATCGGAATGAAGCCGATCCCAGTGATCCAGAACCCCCAATACTTCCGCGACTCCGTTAGCATGCTGAAATCCGACACTTGTAGGTTACCATGGCGCTGGTGTGCTGCTCGGTAACCTTAATCCTTTTCTGATAAATCCATTCAGGGGATGCGACCAGACAGGATGTCCATTCTCTAGTGAACTTCCTCTCTGCCGCCGTTGCCATGACGATGACTTTGGGAGTGGTTGGGAGGTGGGGGGAGGGGGGAGGATGGGGGGGGGTTGGGTTGACCTCTGCTGCCTGGACGAATGTACAACCATGAGCTGGTTATTATGGGATGCGCCGGAGAGTTGCAAAGGTTTGCGAGGAAAACTGTGGCCAGCAAATAGTTATTGTGTACACAGTCTGACTCAGTAGAATGTATAGCCTGGTCGGTTATGACATGTCATGGCAGACGTTGTGTTTTTCTGGCAAAGATGAGTGAAAAAACAAGTGAAAAGTGGAGGGAACATTTCAGTGAAACACGTAAACGTTTGCTGCTAGCCCACTTGACATTCCCTTCAGAGTGTCCACCCAGTTTACCTACAGTATTTATAAAGCAGGGTCTTCACCTGCTCTCTGTGTGCTTTCACAGTTGTTCAGCACATCAAGAGACACAATATTGTGCTGAAGAGAGAGCTGGGGGAGGGGGCGTTCGGGAAAGTCTTCCTGGCCGAGTGTTACAAACTCATCCCTGGCCAGGAGAAGATCCTAGTGGCTGTCAAGGTACATCATCCATCCCAGCATACAGTGTGAACATACTCAGAGGGATTCATCCTGTGAAATGGGAATGGATCGAATGTGTGTGTGCATGCGTGTGTGTGTGTTATTACCATCCTATGCTTGCGTGTCTGGGCACGTGTGTGTGGACGTGCGTGGGAACTTGTGTGTGTGTGAACGTGCGCGTGAACTTGCATGCGCATGTGTGTGCCGCCCCCCCCCCCAGACGCTCAAAGAGGCCAGCGAGAGCGGGAGAGCCGACTTCCACCGGGAGGCGGAGCTCCTGACCAACCTGCAGCACGAGCACATCGTGACCTTCTACGGCGTGTGTGTGGAGAGCGACCCCCTCAACATGGTGTTTGAGTACATGAAGCACGGAGACCTCAACAAGTTCCTCAGGTACAGACCTCCGGGCCTCCCGCTGGCGTACGCGTGGCCGCTTTTATGTGACTGGCGTCAGGGTGAACCCTGAGTCTCATGACCTCACTGAACTGGAAGGCTAGGTTAGGAGGTTGAACTCAACAGAACGTCTGCAGGTCTGGAACGACACAAGCTAACGAGCGCACATTCCAATTAAAGTCGACTCTACATCAACTTCCCAAAAAATGAAATCACCAGCTGCTTACCTTGACATTTAGTCATTTAGCATAAACTCTTATCCAGAGCGACTTACAGCGAGTACAGGGACATTCCCCCCTGCGGCAATTAGGGTGAAGTGCCTTGTCTAAGGACTCCCTGCTTCACAGGCATGGTGCATCACAGGCACTGCAGTAGCATATGGAAACATGTGTCCTCACTTTGAGCTCCATGTGTAACTGTACTGTGTTCTGACCCCCAGGTCTCACGGTCCGGACGCGGTCCTGATGGCTGACGGGCAGCACAGCCTCATGGTGGAGCTGACCCAGTCCCAGATGCTGCACATCGCTCAGCAGATCGCAGCAGGCATGGTGTACCTGGCCTCCCAGCACTTCGTCCACAGAGACCTGGCCACCAGGAACTGCCTGGTGGGGGAGAACCTGCTGGTGAAGATCGGAGACTTCGGCATGTCCCGGGACGTCTACAGTACAGACTACTACAAGGTCAGTGTGTGTGTGGATCTCTCTCTGTCTCTCTCCCTTTTTTTCTCTCTGTCTCTCTCCCTTTCTTTCTTTCTTTCTCTCTCTCTCTCTCTCTCTCTCTCTCTCTCTCTCTCTCTCTCTCTCTCTCTCTCTCTCTCTCTCTCTGCCTTCTGTCTCTGTCTCTTTGTCTCACACTCTCTCTCCTTTCTTTCTCTCTCTGTCTCTCTCCCTTTCTTTCTTTCTTTCTTTCTCTCTCTCTCTCTCTCTCTCTCTCTCTCTCTCTCTCTGCCTTCTGTCTCTGTCTCTTTGTCTCACACTCTCTCCTGTCTTTCTCTCTCTGTCTCTCTCTCTCTCTGTCTCTCTCTGTCTCTGTCTTTCTGTCGCTTTCTCTTTCTGTCTCTATGCACTCCCTCTTTCTTCCCTTGCCCAGAGTCCCTGAGGTCCACACTGCCCTCTGCTGCTTGCTATTCATGTGGAAAATCAATAACAAACACAAGTATAACTGAGTTCCCAGATCTACCTAGCATGTGAACAGCCCCCATTAACACACACACACCATCACACTATCAGCCATATGGATCTGAAGGGCAGTGAATAATGAATTTGAGTGCGGACAAACATGAGATGATATGGTGCAGTAAGCGAATTACGCAATGTTAAACTGACCAGCAAAGTCAGCAGTATCTCTCCCTTCGCAACACGAGTGAATCCGAATCTGCGATCTGATCTCTCTGCTGTGGCCACAGTGAGGGTTTGAACCAGGCACCATCATGGACTGACAGGGGCTGGTGACAAGACCTATTTCTGGCTGTGTCTGTGGAGTGTCTAGCCAGGCCCCAGGGCCCAGCGGTCTCCATGGTGGTGTGGGTTACTGATGTACTCTGACTCAGCGCAGCAGGGCTGATCTGAGATAAGGTGCCATCGCCGCACTTATCAGCTCATCCATGATGACGGAAAAGCCTAAACTGATCCGAGATCAGCACTCTGAGAGGCTCTAGTAATCCAACTCCACCCAGGCCTGTTACTGTACCAGGTCACTCTGGGAAGACGCGTTCAGATATGATGGTGTACATGATGTGCGTATATATACTGTATATATATATAGATGTATCCGCATTCTGAATAATGGGACAATGTGTCCAAACCTTTGACTGGAAGTCTATGTAAATATTCTTGGTTTGCACATCCAGGTGGGAGGTCACACGATGCTGCCGATTCGCTGGATGCCCCCGGAGAGCATCATGTACCGCCGCTTCACCACGGAGAGCGACGTGTGGAGCCTGGGGGTGGTGCTGTGGGAGATCTTCACCTACGGCAAGCAGCCCTGGTACCAGCTCTCCAACAACGAGGTCAGTCCTGGCAACAGCTGCTCTGGAACCCTGACATTCTTGTTGGGGAATCGTTCATGAGTTTGATTGAATCCCCGGTCGGTTGGGTTGGCTTGGTTATTCCCTGGTAGGCTTCTTTCATGGTGCACGGCTCATGGGTTTGTCTTGGGCAGCGAGGTGTCACGTGATCGGATCGCAGGCTCTGAGGGGCCGAACCCTCTCCTCCTGATTGATAGATATCCCTTAACCCTTTTTACCTCAAGATCCGTAGATATTGATAGATATCCCCTAACCCTTTTTACCTCAAGATCCGTAGATATTGATAGATATCCCCTAACCCTTTTTACCTCAAGATCCGTAGATATTGATAGATATCCCCTAACCCTTTTTACCTCAAGATCCGTAGATATTGATAGATATCCCCTAACCCTTTTTACCTCAAGATCCGTAGATATTGATAGATATCCCCTAACCCTTTTTACCTCAAGATCCGTAGATATTGATAGATATCCCCTAACCCTTTTTACCTCAAGATCCGTAGATATTGATAGATATCCCCTAACCCTTTTTACCTCAAGATCCGTAGATATTGATAGATATCCCCTAACCCTTTTTACCTCAAGATCCGTAGATATTGATAGATATCCCCTAACCCTTTTTACCTCAAGATCCGTAGATATCGTATCCCAGCACTCTTTTTTTGATCCCAGCCTTTACCCCTTGTGGGCATTTACTTACTAATTTTACCCCCATTGCTTTATCCCTGTGTGCATTTACTTCATTATTTTACCTCACACCCTTACCCCTGTGTGTTTTGACGAGACTGTGTGCCGTTGTCGCTTAAGAGTTTCCCCTCGGGGGAATTAATAAAGTATTCTGAATCTGAATTCTGAATCTGAAAGAATCTGATCATGTGACCTGTGGCGGTGACCCGCCTCTTCCTCCTGGCGCAGGTGATCGAGTGCATCACGCAGGGGCGTGTGCTGCAGCGCCCCCGCACCTGTCCCAAGGAGGTGTACGACCTGATGCTGGGCTGCTGGCAGAGAGAGCCTTACATGAGGCTCAGCATCAAGGAGATCCACAGCCTGCTGCTGAACCTGTCCAAGGCCTCCCCCGTCTACCTGGACATCCTGGGCTGAGACAGAGGGAACGTGCGCGCGTTCGGTGGGCGTGTGCGTGTTTGCGTGCGTGTCTGTGTGCGTGTGTGTGTGTGTTTGCTGTAACGAAAGGGGAGGAGATTGAGATCAGACCGAAGGAGCGATTTGTGGGAATGTTTTAGTCGCGCTTCTGCCTCTTCATCACATGAACAAAAAAGCCTTAAATTGATTTGAGATTTGATTTACTCACCTTCTCCATTCTAAAGATTCTCTCCGGTCCTGTTTTCCGTCCTGTTTTCCTTACGAATGCAGAGAACTGGCTGATTCTATTGATGGATTAAAAAAAAAGAAAAAAAGAGAAGTGATCTCCTAAAATGATCTCAATGAAACCAAATAGCCAGTAATCTGGATCCAATGCCAGTTAGTTGTACAGCATCTTAATCTGGGTTTGTGAAACAGGTCACCAATGTAGATTGCATTCTTGTTCCGTATTTTACGGGGATGAACAAAGGGAACATAGCTGTGCATCAAATCTTGACTGACAATGAATGAACATTCACCAGTCTCTGTTATGGAGGAATGTGTAGTGGAGGAGCAGGAAAAAAGAAAAACTATATATATATATATATATATATATATATAGGAAACCAGTGAAGGCTTTTTTGCTTTTAAGTGTCATGGACACATTTTTTTTCTGTGGGAGATTTCGTATTGATGTCAGGGGATGTAGTTTTTTGTTTTTCGCGCTAGATGAAGTCATAACTTTCCATTGTAGTTTGTGACTGAGCCTTTCCATGGCAATGACAGATCTGATGTTTTGAGGGGAGAAATGATAGTCATCTCCAAAGGGGGAGGAACCTATTCAGTCTCAATTCAACCAATCACGGACGTTTCTTGGAATTGGAAACACTTAAAAAAAAAATATATATATATAAAATAAAAACATTGTTATGGGACCATGGGATACAAAACAAAAAGCCAATTTGTCCTTTATCGTTATGGAATTTCAATTAACATTCCGAATTGACTGAATTGAACAGTGAATGAACATTGGAGAGAAAAGGAGCCATCCATGATCACTGCACTGTAAATCCCCTGAACGTTGATACAAATGTGAATATATATCAAAACATTTTCAATGTAAAAAGATTTACCTTAAAAAAAAAAAACGGAAAAAAACAACAGGGCATCTCTAAAAATGCCAAACAGTATTTGATTCATTTTTCTAAATTATTTTTATCTTTACGAACGTTGAGGTTGTGGACATCATCAGTCTTCTCTTTTTATAAATATATTTATGTTTCTATTTTGCTAGCGGGCAACTGACATCTCCATGTTTCAAATTTGTCAAGTGTTTTTGGAGTGTGGTCAGAATGCACGCCAACTCACTGAATGAGAGAACTTCAAAGCACATTGACCAGGGAGCAGAGAGCAGCACTGTGGAGGCCAGGGTGGAGGCCAGGGTGGAGGTCGACCTCTCCCTGAGGCCGAGCAGAAGCAGACTGATCTTCTTTCCGAATCATTTCTTTTTCACTGTTTTTTTTTTTTTTTTACTTCCTTTATGGAGAGCACATTCACCAGCAGAGACACCAAGGAGGTTCAGCTCATCCTTAATCTATAGGCGGTCACTCATTTGCTCCAACACATGATTTCATGCTCGTCTGCAAACGGCAGCTTAACGAACTGAACGCTCTTCTTTGGTATCGAGTATTGAGTTTGATGCCAATAGGAGAAATGAGGGAACAACTGAACCTGAAGAGACTTGGTTTTATTTCAGCTGTGATTGCAAAAGAACGAACAGGCCTTCAGCACTGCTGCCTAGAAGGAGATTTATTGGAATTTCTTCTTGCACATTTCAGCTTTTTATGCACTTGTATTGCTTATTATTTGTTTTCTTACTGTGTACTATTTTGGGGTTGGTTTGACATTTTGTGGTTCTTTGTTGTCTGATATACAGTATACTAGTCTTTTGTTTCACGATTTGTCGCAGAATATAATGTAATTGCCTACATTCCTTCTCCACCTCCTATTGGCTACCTCGCTCAAAACCTGGATGACGTGGATGATGGGATAGGTGGCCGGAACCCCATAACTAGGTCTGAACGTGGCCTGTGTTGCAAATGTCTGATTCCCCTCTGGAGACCTTCCCTACCCCCCACTCCCCCACCACCACCCCCATCCCCCCCCCCCCCCGTAGAACCCCGTCCAGGGATGTGACGACTTGACACGGACCCTCAAGGCTGGATGGTAGATTGAGTGAGATGATGACGACCTAGCAAATAGGATTACTGAACATCAGACCTGGGGTCAGTTACTGTACTCGGGTGTGGCCAGTGCTGTTCTGTGAGTGTGGCCTGTGTGTCTACCTTTCTAACATGATCCAACTGTCCATTATCACCCCAGGTGGGGGTGTGTCCTCACAAGCACGCTGGCACACCAGTGGACCACAGGGATCTCCACCTTTTTGGCTCTTAATGAAAAACCAAAACGTTCTCCACAACAACAGTGACCGTTAACGAGACAACGAGAAGCGCTCTTCGTGATATTTATCAGAACATACTCGCATGTCCCACGTTACTAAACTCCCAGGCCACTCAGCCAGTTAAAGATCCAGCATTAGTCTCAGCTAGGATGCCTCACAAGCTCACAGTGTTCAGGGGGAACAGCAGTAATCTATACGTGATTGATTTCCATGCTCGGAACATCTAGACCGTTTGACCACTGTTTGATACAAATCTTGTGTGTCTGCCTCTGAATAATGTGCTGTCCATCCTCGACAGCTTGGAGATCTATGTTCTACAGTGACGTTCTGTTTTACACAGAAACCCATGTCAACGTGTGACATCCGCAAAAGGAGAACCTGTCGCCACAGGCTACTGGCAATACAGTACAAACTCTATGTAAATATACACATTTGTGCTGACATTGTATTTTTCTGTTGTTTTTGTGCTCGTTTACGATAATAGTGAGAAAACAATCCCATTTTTTTTTTGTATCGACTTTTTGAACTTGGAGATGATGGACTCTATTTCTCTGAACTGTGAGTTCTGACAACAGGGTTCTACAACCCTACCCCCCCCCACCCCTCACACTTCCCCCGCCCACCCCACCCCTCACACTTCCCCCGCCCACCCCACCCCACCCCACCCTTTACTGTTTAACAGAAAGATCATTCTGGAAGATGTAGTGAGTTTGAGTGATCAAAGAATCCCTGTTACTTAAAAAAAAAAATATATGAATTCACACCTAACAGACAGGTAACCACTACTGACAGGCTTCTTCTTTCCACCATCTCTACCCTGACTCCCCCCCACCCCCATCCCCCCCCCCAACACACACACACACCACACACACACCTCTCATCTCTGACTGTTGCTCTTTCTGGTGTCCTTTCAGCTGAATAACTGTGACTTCTGCATCATGAATAGTATTAATATTATTTTGAATGTAATCTAGAGGGGATGGGACCTTTTTTGAATGTAATCTATCTATGGGGATTCTGGGTTTTATCGTTTTGTAAATATGTAAGCAGAACTGCAGTTTTCATCTGTGTGCCGATAACATGTGACATGTTTTACTGTGTGATTATGAAGCCTGAGGAAGTGTGTGTGTGTGTTGGGAAGGGGTGGGGGGGGGGGGGTGGGGGGGCGGGAATAGGTGGTGAGAGATTTGGGCACTGCGTAAGATGTGTGTGTGGGGTCGGAGTGTGCAAGACGTGTGTGTGTGGGGACGGGATGTGTCGGACGCCTATGCGCTGTAGTGTGAATATGGATGTGTGTGATTTCTTTTTTTTTCCTGGCAGATTCAATCCCTGTGCTTAAGTATCAAGTCGATTCTATCAATCAATCTATGCTTTGTGCATCATGTGAGTAGCTTATCAGACGATTATGGAAATATTCCTTGTAATACTGTGCATTTAATAAAGGTGGTATGTCTTACAATAAGCCGTGTCTTTACTCACCCATCCGATGCATCCATGATTATTCGACGGTTTTGTCTTGTCACCTGTGGACTGTCACGTTTGCCCACACTAAAGTCGGTAGGCCAATGGTTTGACTGTTCATCATGTGCTCCATCATGACCAATCAGCAAACACATTGCGTCGATACAGGCCCTAAGTACATCAACACTCCAGCTTGTTTTGAAAGCCTGAGCTTTCAACTTCTGCCATGTGCTCCACCCCTACCCCAGCTGCCCTTGCCCCGTCGATGCTATTTTAAAAGGAACACCCCCCCTCCCCGCCCCCGCCCCCCCCATCCCCCGACGCGTCACGAAAAGAATCCCAAGGGCAACGTTTGTTTCTAACAATAACCCTGGAGGACCGACAGAGGCAGCTGCGCCGCATGCGCTCACGTTAACACCCCCCCCCCCCCCCCCCCGCCGCAGGGCAGAAGGGAACGACTGGGCACAGGAAGCGACAAGTTGAACCCAGACCCAGACCCGTTTCAAGCTGAAAACAAACCGTGGAAGTGAACTGTATCTAAGATCAGCCAAGCAGTTGCATCATATCTAACAAAGTAACACGACTTATCGGCTGGTTTGCTGATCACTTTAGGGTCGTCTTCAGACTCCTGACGTCTTGTATGTGCATACAGGTAGAGGCTGCGTGAAGTTCTACAACTCCTGAACGCCACCTTGTCACCACCAGAGAGACAAATTGCCAGGGAGGCCATTTGAAAGAGAACATTCAGACAGCGAGGACGCTTGGTGGAAGTAAAGATGGACACAGAACAGCAGGCAGAAGGGGGAGCAGGGACGAGGTTTCATCAAAAGCTGTGCGCAGTTTTTTTATTGTAGTATTCTAAATGTACATTTAAAAAAAACAAAAAAACAAAGTCTGCCCATGTCCTAGAACCATTATGAAAGTTAACGCACAAATTCAATATACATCTCATTGTATTTTACATAAGGAGGATTAGAGCATAGGCATGGAGGTGGCAAAATGATTTACATCAAGGCTTAAAAGAATCAAGAGAAAACAAAACTGAATAAATAGAAGGTGCTATCCTTTTCCGAGAGCAAATCAGAACATCTCTCTTTTAAAAGTTAGAGAAAAAAAAAGAACAACGAAAAACAATGGCTGCAATGTGGACAGTCTCAAGCTCCCCTTCCTCAACAAAGAAACATGGAATCGGTGGGTAAAGCTGGGGTGTGTGGCTGTACAATAGCAGAGGCCTTCATGAGACCAGGAAGGAGCGAAGAGAGAAACGACAGAATGAGGACCGCATGAAGAAGGATCTACCTCTGGTGAACACAGCTTGTTATTACTAAAACACCAACATCTAGGATACAAGTCAAGAAGGCAAGAAGCTCTTGTTGTCGTCCTGTTTCTAGATCTAAATCTTTGCTATGGGACCACATGTAGGGGCTCTCTGTAGTCGTAGAGGTTAGGCCTTAAGTGCAGCAACAAGTTATAGTACTCGATGATTTCACAGAGAGGGAGGGGTGTTCAGGAGCTGAGAGACAAACACATTGCATTTGTTTTCTTTAGAAGCTACTGCAAGATTCCGGTGTTATTTTCTTCACTATAAAAAAAAAACAAAAAAAAAATAAAACAGAAATAAACAACGCTATTGTTTTAAAAGTTCCACAACTTTTCAGCCATATCAGTTTTTTTTTTCTTCTATTTATTTTTCTGCGGTATTCAATTAACTAAGTCAATTCTGTTTTCAAGTAACCCTTTTTAAAAATGGTAGAAGAGAAAAAAGCTTTGGGATATTTTTTTTTCTTTTCAACGGCGCGGTAGGTCGTTGCTAAAAGTCATGCACGCCGAGAAGAACCTCATGCAGTAGTTATGGTAACCATCCAAGCACTTTTTATTAGTTAATAGTCAGAAATACACACAGCAGCTTCATGGAGGGGAGCTGGACTCCTCTTCAGGGTTGAATGTGGAGTATTTATAAACAGACACAGCTTAGGTGAGACACAGCAACCTACGCTCGCCTGGCTAAAGGAACAACAAAAAAATTAGTTATGTGGAATTTGATTATCAACTTTATATATATTTATATATATTTCATCTTCTCTCACTCTCTCAGTTCTCACTCGCTCGTTTTTTTTTCTTTCCTTTTTTTCTTTTTGTTAAACGCACGGCACTCAACTTTTGCACTTTCCCCCCCTGTTGCTCTCTCCGTAATGTGTGGTGGTTGTCATTGTTGTACACAATGTAACAAAGGTGACAGACCTGAAATTACAATCACCAGGAAAAAAAAGAAAAAACTAAAAAAACAAACAAAAACCAGCCACGGCTGCCTGCCTCGCCCTGCCTGGCTGCCTGCCTCGCCCTGCCTCGCCCAGCCGTCACTGGCAGTGACAGCACAGAGGACACAGTCTATGAGCGGCCGGGGCGTCATCAAAGAGGAGGCGGAGGAGGCTCCTTTCCCGTGGAGCTCTCCTGCAGGTTCAGGTTCTCCAGGGCCACGTCTAAAGGCATGATATCCACGCACCCCATGGCTCCGAAGTCGGCGAAATCTCGCCGCTCGTCCTCGTCGGAGGAGGAGCTCTCCTCCCTCATCAGCGTGGAGAGGAGGAGCTCCTGTACAAACAGGCTCCGGTCTGCACGCTCACCCTCCAGGGCCTGGCGCTCGGACTCCGACATCTTGGGATCATTCAACCTGGAGGGAGGGGGTGAGGAGGGAAGGAGGGAGGGAGGGAGGGGGGAGGGAGGAAGGGAGGGAGGAAGGGGAGGGGCAAGGATTTAGAAGGTGAGGAGAGGAGAGAGAGAAGAGACAGAGGGAGGAGAAGCAATTCAATAACTGTTGGTGCCGGTATGGCTGACCAAAGCCAAGCCCATAAAGGAGTCAGATTGCTCAGCGGGTTAAGGCGTTGGCCTCATGATCGGAAGGTTGTGTGATCGAACCCCGGCTGTGGCTATGTGAAGTTGAGTCCTGGGGCAAGGCACTTCACCCTACTTGCCTCAGGGGGAATGTCCCTGTACTTACTGTAAGTCGCTTTGGATAAAAGCGTCTGCTAAATGAGTATTTATTTATTTAAAGGAGAGAAAGCCGGCCTGGTCTTGACCAGACGGCGGCGCCAGGCGACTCACCGTGAGAGGAGGAACTGGGAGCTGTGGGAGGAGGAGGGGTTGCTGTCGGCGGCGGCAGCGTTGGCGGTGGCGCTGGGCGGGGGGATGGAGGCGCTCATGTTGCCGGGGTTGGTGCGCCGCGTGGCGTTGCGAGCCGTCTCCAGCTGCTGGCGCGCCGCCTGCGCCTGCTGCCGTTCCAGCTGCAGCTGCATCTGGAGCTGCTGGAGCTGCGACGCAGACGGGCCCGAAGAGTTGAGCTGCCCCCCCGCCGAGCGACGCACGCCTGATAGCTGAGACAGTAACTCTGGAGGGGGAGGGGGGAGAGAATCAGGCGGTGAGGCTGGGAGACGAGAGAAACGAGAAAATCTGAGATCAGGGGTCACGCTCTCACCAGCGATGGGGTCCATGGCTTCTCTGTTGCTGGGGGAGTAGGAGGAGCTCTGCGAGGAGGACAGCCCCCCTGTGGAGCTGCTCGTAAAGTGCATGTTGGTCCTGCGTGCCCGGGGCCCCCCCAAGCCCCGCCCGGGGTGGAACATCCTGCGCACATGCCGGACGCCGCTGGACTCGTCGTGCCGGCGCATGGTTAAGGTGAAACACAACACTGACGAGGGGGAGGGGGGGGGGGGGGGGAGGAGACACCTTCAACTTACCAGAAAGGAGACGGACAGACAGACAGCCCCACCCAGCAGAGCCTAGTTGAAGGATATTAAATCTCTAGGAGCTCTGTGTTCAAGTGTGAGATGAGCAGCAAAGTCGTCGGTCACGTGGTTGGGATCCCCTCCGGGCAAGGCAGCACATATGGGACAGATCTGGAGACACAGGCACAGCAGGACCTCAGACCTGATCTGCCTTTCATTCTCCTTAAAACAACTGCTCAACTAACCCAACTGAACTACTTATCTATTGGGGTCTATCACGTTGCTATGCTCAGTGGCCGATGCTCTTTCGTAAAGCGCTCCCTTGTAAGTCGCTTTGGATAAAAGCGTCTGCTAAATGAATACATGTAAATCTATGTAGACCAGCAACACGTTGAATGCATGTGTGTGCGTGTCCACCCACCACCTCTGTAGAAGTCTCTGCATGCTCTGAGGTGACGTGTTCCTGTAGGGAGGTCTCTGTGTAGCCCATCTTCCCACAGTAAGGACAGGTGAAGGACTGGGGCTGCTCTACTGAGAACGCCTCGCCGCCATAATAAAGGTCTGTCCAGGGCAGAGAGCACCAGTCAGACGCAAAAACATCAGCCATTCTCATCCCCGCCCCTCCTTCCACAAGACAATCCCCCTCCTTCCATATCATTACTGGCCTCTTTCTAACCCGGGTTAGGGTTCGAGCCAGAGGCTGGGCCTTCTTGGCCGGGCCGCTTACCAAAGTCTACCCTTGTTAGTATGCACTGCATGGGATGCTCTGTCGTGTGTCGGGTGGTGGTGGCGCCGCTCTCGTAGCACGAAGCGCACAGGTCGTAGTCGTAGCAGATGAGACACTTGTACCGCCGTCCTCTGAAGTTCCCTTTTAAACACGCATCGCAGCTCACACCTGACAAGAACAAGGAGGGGGAGGGGAGGGACACAATTAACAACGCAGCGAAATCCACCGCAGGAATCACAGCTTTACTTTGGGAGATGCCTTGAGAGTTCTCTGGCTGGTGATCGGAGCCCGTCCTGCTGGTGTCCCAGGCCAGGACTATGAACAGCATTTGCTTGGTAGTTAGGGGAGGACCTCATCCAGACATACCAACATAGAAGACTTGGATTTGTCTCTGAAAGACTCTGAAGAAATGCTGCCCACTACCTGCCCTCCATCCATGTAGTTGTGCGTGTACGTGTGTACGTGTGTGTGCGTGTGTGTGTGGGTGTGTGTGGAGGCCTGCAAGGTATACGTTTGGATATGTTATACATTCATAGCCAACGACAGGTTTAGGAGATGGTCAGAGAGACAAAGACAGAAACCAATAAGAAAAACACTTTCTCTTTCGCTGTTCTTCTCTCTGACCCTGTCTGTCATCGGACCATGTATCAGTTGGTCGATGTAACTACAGCTACCGTGTCTTATGCTTATTCCTCTTCATTAAGACAGACTGCTTGTCACCACCTCTCAATTACTAAAGCTTTGATTCCTTTTTTTATCTCATGGGTCCACAGTGACTTTGATTTGGGGTTGGTGCGAGATGACACCGATTGGACAGACAAGTAGAGGGACCTGATTATGTCACAAATCCCTCAACCAACCCTGGAGCTGGGGAACATTAAGAGTGAGATGTGTTCTTCACTGTTAACTTCTTCTTTGCAGTTCTTTAACTAGAAAACACAGTCTTCCATAGCCTATCCTGTCCATAGCCTTGCAACCACAATGCATCTATGTAAACACAGTCTAACCTTAAAGAAGAATTCACCCAAATCATAGTGAGGTAAGGCTATGGGCTATTGTTAGCCAATTACAGATCACATGAATTACGAATAACATGAATGAATGCAATCTCACTGTGGGAATGACTAAGAGAGACATCTCTTTACCACAAGAGGTAGCCTTCAAGGAGAGGGTCTCCTGTGTCTGAATAAGGTGGACTGTGGTCATGTAAACGACCACCAGGACCCCTCACTGTGCTTGAGAGACAGCTGTCATTTGTCACTTCAACATAAGGGACCCACACACTGTCCAGTCAACACTTCAGTGTTCTCTGATACAGACATCTGCCTAGACAACTGACACAGGTCAGTGTTGAGTTGATTAGGTCATCTTCCTCACAGTAAGAGCATGTTGTGTGATCACATAAAAACACACGTTTTCCCCTCAATACTGTCAATTTAGACTGGAGCCTTGTTATATGATTGGATCGTTTGATAGCTGGATAATTGGATATCAAGCCCCAAGACTGCAGGCCAAGTTACCAGACCAACAAAACTGAGGTCATTAGCCTAGACTTGTGCAAGCCAGCTAGATCTAACTGTACCAATGGACTTATTGTGTTGCACAGCATGGCCAGTCTACAAATTGTCTTTTTAGTAGTCTTAGAACTTTGCTCCACCACTAAGAAGTAGAACTATAATGGCTTGCGGGCAGGTTACAATTGATTAATGGGTGTGCTTATACATTAACTCATTCAAATAGCTACCCATCATAATTAGCTGGTTAAAGTCAATTCCTTAATGGAAAAGGGTTAAACTAGTAGTGTTGTCTGGCCTGGTGCTGGTAGTTAGAAATCCAGCAGATCATTTGAGGGTTTGACACACTGACAGACTTATGCTCAGTGACTGAAGCTCTTTAGTAAAGCTCTCTCTTGTAAGTCGCTTTGGATAAAAGCGTCTGCTAAATGAATAAATGCAAATGACAGACAGAGAGGCCTCTGCTCTGATCTAGCCTGCTAACATGTTAGCCATGCTAGCTAGCTACATCTTGATGACAGTGCATTCATTGTCACCGGTGTCCAGGTCTGACTGGGGTAACACAAAGAACACGACAACCTACTAAAGCCCTCAAAAAACAACACATATCTTAATCATTTTTAAACATTGTCTCTCTACAGCAGAAAGGTCTCAGGAAGACTGAGGGGTTAGCTAGCCTTTTAGCTAGCTAGCGCTAACGTCCTGGTTCCATTAGCTTGATAACTAGCCTGCTGTGTCACTAAAGAGGCTCTTTTCTTCCAGTGGGACGTTATTAGACGTTATTAGACGTTATTAGACGTTATTAGTGAGACTATTCCCGACTGAAAGCGGGTAACAGACAGCGCCCCATCCACCAGGAGGAGGTTGAGTAAAAGGTTGACAATTCATGGTGGGCCGCCATCATGAGGCTCCAAAACATGCTAACCAACATGCTAGTACACACATACACACACACACACACAGACACAGACACACTAGCCTAGCTAAGCTAACCTTAGACACACTCTGGTGTGTTTCCCCTCTTTACCTTCATGTCGGGACATCCTCCAGACACACAGCCCCTCCTCGGGCTCCCCAGGATAAAAAGCAGCTTTTGATGGATCAAACTGGGTTTCCGTGGTTTCTTCTCTCTTCTCCTATTTTCGCCTATTTAGCTAAGATGGATCCGGAGCAGCTTACAGTTTCCCCGCTTCCCCTCCCCGTCTGTCATGAAGAAGGACCGGAAAGACGGAGCAGTTCGAGGCCTCGCCACTAGAGGGCGCACTTCATTTACATGTATTCATTTAGCAGACGCTTTTATCCAAAGCGACTTACAAGAGAGAAGCTTTACAAAAGAGCATTGGTCACTGAGCATAGCAACGTGATAGACCCCAAACATAGCAGGTTTATAGATTATGAAACATACATCATGAGAACCAATAAGTGCCAAGAGAAGAACTATAAGACTTCATCCCTCCTATGATCCTCTGATTGTGGCAGCTGACTTGGGAGAAGTCAACCACCAATATGAAGGGTCATGGTTGACTTAACTATGTTCCATAAACCTCTGACTGTGTTGCTCTGGTCAAGATGAGTCCATTCTTCATCTGTTTTATTGATGCACATTGTCATGGAAATTCTGGGCTGATGTTTCAATGCAAATATTTACATGCCACAACAAACTGGTACATATTTCTGAATAAATGGTGTTTAATACTGGTTGTATCTTTATAGATATCACAATCCAATTATTATGTTTACTTGGTAAATTATTTGTTTATTCTGACATTATATTAATATATATGAATTATTTTGCTGTAAATCACGGTACTTCTATTGTATTTTTTGTGTTTGGTGTTTCTTGTGTAAAACTATGTAAGGGACCAGTCTGAGCCCAGGTAAACTTACATTCCCTCATGTGTCTCCAAGCACACACTCAAAATGAGTCAACTGCAACTGAACTCACATGAATAACTTTGGATTCTTTATTTGTGATCTAGTCATAGCAAATCAGTCCTAATAGGAACAATTCCAAGACAACATTAAATGATGTTCCTGTCTATAAAATTAATAGGGATGGTTTCACATTGGCTTTCAGGCTTCAAACCATCACAAATGTGGTTCAGAAAGACGGTCATTCATTTTTTCAATTAAATACCGTGCTTTACCCCCACCCCCACCCCCACCCCAAACAATCAGAGAAGTTCAATTATACATTCCCACATGCAAAAAAGGACAACTCCTGTTTAAAATCCACAAATTTTTTTCTGATGTTCAGATCATATATATTGTCCACATCATTCTATGACATTGCAGGCAAAAAACATGCACAAATTCTATACATATCCAACCTTACTGTTTACAAACATTCCACTGTAAAAGCTGCCTGCCTTGTTCTGTGACTCCTGTACTTCTGTAACAATGCATGTGGGTCTGTAAGACCATAGACATTCTATGTCTATGTGTGAGACATAACCATGTTTGCAAGACTAGTCTCATTCATTGGTTAAACAACTAAGGTATTTTGGCAATAAGGATATTTTTGTTCACTTACGTGCAAATGAGGTGTATTTAGATGTTTAAAAAAATTGAGTCTTTTAAAAGGGTTTTTGAGTTACAAAAGTGAAAACGTTTGTACCACTAAAACGCCTCTACTCCGAAAAATATCTAAAGCTTACAAGTTTATCTGAGTACAATCATTTGTGCAATTTATGTTTTTTTCCCACCACTATTTCTCTAGACTAATTATTGACTATATGAAATATTTCTCATAAAAGGAGTGTAAAATCCTATTATTAAGATCCAATAAGGCATTCTTCTTAGAACTTGTAAAAGGTTGTATGTATGACTACTTGAAATGTGTTCCCTTCATGCAGACACCCTGGTATCAGATTCGTTCCACTAGGCAGGATTGCAATAATGCCTTACCCTCCAAAAATGCTAATTTGACACATCAGTTCCAACTGGCCTTGGGATACTGTGCCAGCCATTTTGCACAAACCATATGTTACATTGTACTGTAATTACCCACATGCGCCTATAGTGTATTACATGTGGCTTTATCAGAAAAATGACCGGAGTGTATGTTATCATACAATCATAGTTGGAAGTGTGTGTGTGGGGGGGAGAACTTGAGAACTTTGGTGCATGCCACTGCTGCTGTGTAATCTAGTTTTTCCAACTACATTGCTGTAGCAAGGCATCTCTGTATAATGAATCCAAACTAAATGACCCTGGTTCAATACTGACTGGATAGGTGGAGAAGCTAGCTAGCACTTGCTGTAAGATACCGTATGAAAAGGGCATGCACATTTAGATATGAACTGATCCTGCATGTATCTCTTAGTATGTCGCTTCAGAGTGCAGAGGCCTAGGGTAGTTAGGTTATACATCATTAATCAGTCACATGCAAGAATGCCAGACAGTGAGCCCATAGTCTGTGCGGTGACATGTTAATTAAACCACATCATGGCCCTTTGGGCACAGTCTAATGGAATGGAGCACTGTCTTCCATCAGGAGAGGGGGAAATGGGGATGAGACTCCCCAGTTAGGAGCCCTCCTCCTGGATCCGTGGCTCATCACTGTTGGGCTCCTCCTCTGGAGCCACCCTCTGGTCAGAGGTGGTGTTGCAGTTGTTCTTGCTGCTGTCAGCAGCATTACTATGACTGCCAGCACTGCCCAACCGGGACGAGGCCACGACAGCCTTGACTGCTGCCTGTCAGGTAACCCACATAACATTACACATTATACATGTCACATGGAACACAGAATACAAGTGGGACAGACAGCTACTGCTGTTGCTAAGGCCCACAGAGACTGCTCACTACGCCACGAGCCAATGAACTGCTGCGATTCACCTACCAATAAGAAACAGCATTCTGCCCCTGTTGAACAGAACAAGACTAAGGTGTTCTTGCCTACCTTTAGCTTCCTACGAGCGTTGAACTCCTGTAGTTTCTTCTGAGCCGTGTCCATGTGGGTGAAGTTCACTGCCTTCCCAGTCACCCATGGGTGCTGCAGAGCCTGCAAGGTAGTCAGGCGCTTCTTTGGATCCTGGACAATCAACTTCCTCACCTAGGAGGCCGAGCGAGAAGGAAACACGTGGCTGCTAAGTGGGTCACTGAGACCATCAAAGGATTCATTATTTGCTTGGATGCTAGGCGATTATGCGATTCTCGTCCTCAAAACAAGCTGGCCTAATTTTCTTCAGTGGAGATGTTGTTGTAGATGGATGAGTTCTGCTTGGCCTCTTTTCCCATCTTTTCCCATTCGCCCTCATTTTAGAGGGTCTCATGAGCAAAGACACACCGGCCTGAACGCATTCCAACGGAACTGTTCCAACTTTTCGTTGAACATGGACAGTGCATGGTGTTGGAACTGATTGGTGACTTATTACAAAAGGTTGGACCAATCAACCAATCAGTGAAGCAGGGCTGAGTGGTTGAATCCATTCACATGTCAGGTTTGTTTCACTGAGGAACACCCTTTCTGCATCTCTGTACTTACGAGGTCCTTGGCATTCAGTGACACGTTGTCCCACCAGGGGGAGACAAACTCGTATTCACAGTTGAGGATCCTCTTGAACATGTACTGATCCCCTCGATCATCAAAGAAGGGCTCAAAGCCACATAACCTGTCGAGGGAAGTGATAGGGGGCATCCATCAAGCTAAGAGACGGCCACAGAGTATTGATTCCTGCACTTGGCAGACTTTGGCAGTCAAGGCTGGAGCCTAAGGTTGGTTCATTTACTGGGTGGCAGACAGCCATCAGCGTTGTAACGTTAAGATATGATGAAAATACATCAGGCAGACAGAGCGGAGTATCTGCCTTGAATATATTAACAACCTGTTATAACATATTTCAACCGTCGTGAACTGGGAGACTGACTTCCTTCCTCCGCGAGAAGAACCTCACACCCACAGACAGTAATCAGGACATGGTAACACCATGTCTGTCAGAACAGCAGAACATGCAGAAGCATGCTCAGCTGGCACCACACTATGGCCTCTCCTCCCCCTGACACATGGCCCACCAGATGCAGAAGCGGTTGCAAATGAGGTCAACAACCAAAAAAATATGCAAACAACATTCGTCCAACGTTTGGTGTGTGAGCCGGAGCTGTGAGAATGAGTGTTCCACTGCGTAAGTGACATGTCCTCTGCCGTGGGAGTTAGTGCTGGCGAAAGTTTTGATGGACGGAGAAGGGGGAGGGGGGGGGGTGAGGGAGCCACTCACAGGATGTAGGTGATAACTCCCACGGACCACATGTCCACCTCCGGCCCGTAGGCACAGCCACACAGGATCTCTGGAGCTGCAGGGAGCGAGGGACGAGAGGAGAGAGAGAGGAGAGAGAGTGGGAGAACGGCATAGAAAGACAAAGGGCGCAAAGGAGGGAGGGAAGGAGGGAGGGAGGGAGAGCAATGCAGCATGGAAAGTAAGGGAGGGGAGGAATGAAAAGAAGAGGATATTTAGTTTCTACAAAAGTGAATCCTTACAAAGCTAAACTAAATACAGAAAGAGGTGCCCTAATTAAAGCACAACGCAACAGACTTGCACTATGTGGCAATTTGTTTGCGTCATACTGACGAAATTGTACAGAATTGTTTTTTATATGATCATTTACCACAATATCCTGGCGTGCCACAGACAGTCTTCATTGTGACCTGGTCATCTATGATCTTGGACAGACCAAAATCAGCTGCAATGGAACAGAAAAAGTTATGGATTGTCCGACCAAACGAGTGTAAAAAGAATATCTGAAAGTCTGTGATCAGGAAAACTGTTGTAAGGGAAACGCTGGAACCCGGGGGAACCTGGAGAACGTTTCAGAACCTACCTATTTTGAGAGAAGCGTCAGGAGCCGAGGTGGCATACAGAAGGTTCTCAGGCTTCAGGTCCCGGTGTACCACACCGTTCTCATGAAGATACTACTCAGAGACAAGGAAAGAACATCCATCATATCATGGTTCTCATACAACAAAAAGGTTGTCATCACCTAGAAAGGTGATAGGTTCCTCTGTGATCCATAAGGAGTTTTCATACCAGAGACATTTCAGGGTTAAAGCATGTTTTCTTTACACAGTCCTACACCAAAAACGAAAAAGCTAAGTTACTAAGGCTTTGAAGCGGTTGTCCACTATTTCTTTCCATACCAATTGTCTCTTTGGCCTTTCAAAGCCATTCCCAGATACTACTACTGTGTCAGTTGTTAAAAAAGTATTACACAACATACCACCTCAACACTAAGTAAACATTTCAGTTCAATTCAGTAACTATTCAATATCATCACACTGTGTGTGAGGCTGAAACAGATGTTATGAATTCTCCAACACTATTCTTGGACTACAGAGTGTGGTCTACTTTCATACTGAGGTACTGGTGAGTGTTGCCACGGTAACTCGTGAAACAAGAAGCGCGGTGTTGTGGGAGTCTTGCCTTGTCACACAGAGCAGAACAGCAACAAAGCTGGACTGACAGGAAGTGAGTCTGAGCTCAGGCAGGCTGGAAGTGAAATCCAATCCCAAAATCCCAGCGTAATATGAAGGGTTCTAGAAAGGATCCAGCCGCCATTCACAAGCAAGTCAAGTGCTGTGGGATGTGATTAGCTATTATGCAAGTGAATATCAAGTGAATGGGTGGTTGCTTATGTAAATCCTTATTTAAATGAAGCTAGCAGGCAGCTAGAGATCACACTGGCCTGAATTTCCAGAGAGAGGGGAGGGGGGTCGGGGGGGGGGGGGGGGGGGGGAGTAGATAAGGGCTGAACATGAACATGACAAGTTTGGTGGAAGGCGTTATTTCTCCCACACCAGGGGTGTGATCTCTGGGTTATGTTGGGAGGTGGAAGTGAGTGTGTTTGTAGGAGGACGGGGGCGAGGGGGGGTGCGGCGGTGGTGATGGGGCAGGGGAGTGAGTGGTATTTTCCAAAAGGGTTCTCAAGCTCTGTGGGAACGACACACACACGTGCAGTGTCCTCTCTCAGCAGAACACACACACACACAGTCTAACACACATTCTCTGACACACAAAACAGAAGGAGCACAACACCTTTCGCGAGCATGTACAGACACCATATCCTTTACCCGTGGGTAAACCACCATGGAAGCCATGTGGATGAAATGCACAGCCTAGCCTAGTTTACTTCTACTTTGGCTAAAATGCTTGCCATACGACTGTCTTCACGGAGAAAGCTGTTCCAGATTGTCTGTTAAACAGCCTGCATAAGGTGTGACTGAGATAATTGGGCCAGATTTAAAGTGCTGGCAGGCAGGATTATCACGTAGATGCGGTGGAGGAAGAAGAAAAGGTGGAGAGGATTCTCTCCCAAGCGGGTGGACTTTCAAGGCTGCCTGTGCCAGCCAGTTTGGCAGAACACAGAGGCTGGAGAGATTGTCCATCGGGACGTGAAATATCCAGATGGCTTTTCATCCGCCAGATGCAAACCTCCCTGTCCACCCCACCCCCCTCCCCCCTCCCTTCCCTCTCCCGCCACAGAGTGTAAGTAAAAAACCCAAGCTCCTCGGCCAGACAAGACAAGCAGCGGAAACTTGAAACAAGATTGTCCGTCTTTAGAGACGCTGGTTTCATGCTCTCTTTCTTTCTTTTCCCCTTTATCTCTCTTTCTCTCTTTGTTTGGTTGACCCCCCACCCCCCCCCCCCCCCCCCCCCCCCCCCCCGGGAGAACGGCACCTGTTTCATCCAGTAAAACCTGCCTGGAGCTGCTATTTAAATGCATTGGAAATACAGTCTTACTATTTCATCTCCTTGGCAACAGCCATCTTTTAGAAGAAAAAAAGGTGCAGGGGATGAAATCAGAGTAACGAGGCGATAAAACTGGCAGAAACGCAGGTGTGGCGTAACTTTTGCCCACCAACACAAACACACACACACGCTCACACGTACACTTCCAGACTCCCACACACACACACACCCTCTCCTGTGTGGTTCAGTCAAACGTAACACTGACCAAAAAAAAGTCATCTGGTGTGTCTATCTTCTAATTGAGAAACCGTGTTTTCCTGTTGATCCAACATTGCTTGTTAGAATGACAAGGGAGCAAAAGAAATTATTATAGCCTCTGATTCTGTCTGACAAAATATTCTTACTAAGAATCCTTCTTAAAAAAGCAGATAAGCCAGGAACAACTGTGTTTGGCCATTGCGGCTTCTCCTTCAGGACCCGAGAGTGACACGCAACAACGACTCTGAAGCAGGTTTCCTGTCTAACACGGACACCGAGAGGAAGCAGGAAGTCTCACCGCCACGGCTTCCAGGACCTGTTTGATGGCGTCTGCTGCGTCTCGCTCGCTGTAATAGCCCTTCTCTACCACCCTGGGGGAGGAGGGGGAGCAGGGGGTGAGGAGGGAGGAGCAGAGAGAGGTGAAGAAACACAGGACGTGACAGCTCGGAGTGTTTTCCCCCTCCATCTTGTCACGTGTGTCAGAATGCGTGTTGCATCGTGTTTTTGTACATTAGTAAAAACGCCTGAGCGTTTGTCTCTAATTGTCAGAGAGTT
This sequence comes from Neosalanx taihuensis, assembly GCA_030340665.1. Classification (NCBI taxonomy): domain Eukaryota; kingdom Metazoa; phylum Chordata; class Actinopteri; order Osmeriformes; family Salangidae; genus Neosalanx; species Neosalanx taihuensis. The sequence continues at coordinate 7,868,767 of CM059301.1, forward strand.
ACGATAGCGAGGTGTTCTGTTGAGGCCCGGGTATTGTGAGGATGCAGATTAAGGTGTCAGCGCATGAATAATGAATGCTACTTTGAGGGAGCGAACCTGTCGAATAGCTCTCCTCCCGTCACAAGCTCCAGAATCAGGCTGATCTCTGACGGAGTCTCAAAGATCTCTTTCAGCTTGATCTGAAGGAGAGGAGAGGAGGACGAGAACCTGTCAACACAGTCATCAGTCAGGTGGCCTGAGCTTGGGGCTGTGTGATAAAGCATGAGGGTGATGGAGAGTGTGTGTCGGTGTGTGTGTGTGTGTGTGTGTCTGTGTGTGGATGAAGAAGCCTCACTATGTTTGGGTGGGAGAGCCGCAGCAGAACCCCTATCTCGGTTCTCACTATCTTCTTGTCCACCTGCAGAAACGTCATGGATCCAGGTTACCAGGGAGACGGGAGGCGCATATACGCATTCAGAAAACAGCACATTATCAACACTTTGTTAACAGTACTTTATCAACCATATTTTAACTGCACATGTCATAGTGGCACAATTTATGACTCATTCTCTTTATCTTAATGGCTCTCCCTCCCTTTCCCTCTCAATTTCTCCATTTCCCTCTATTTATCTCTCTCTCTTCATCTCTTCTTAATAATAAGAGAGTGGGTCCATACTATGGCAAGTTAAGATGAAGAGGCCACCAAAAACCACTCTGTTGGAACATCTTACAGCCTGGAAGAAGAGTCCTTCCTGTGTAACTACTGTGGAGAAACACTTAACAAGCCTCTGAGGTACAGCAAACAGGACTGTGGGTAATTAGATTGAGTCAATATGAAAGCCTAAGAAGATAGCTAAAGTGAATCATTTGCATTTTCCTGGGAAAGGAGTTTAATTATTCGGTCTGCTGGCTTTGGGCAGTCTGCTAGTGAGCGTAAAGAACCCGCTGAGGAAACTTACAGTCTTCTTCAGGGTTTTCACAGCATACGTCTTCTGTGTTCCTTTCTGTCGACATCGACACACCACTGATGTGGCCCCCCTAAGAGAGAGAGAGGGAGAGCGAGAGAGGAAGAGAGCGACGTTAGGCGAAAAAGAGGGAAAGAGGGCAACAACAGAATGAGTTGTAACGTGGGTAGGCGTTGCACACTCCCAGCTTAACCGAGATCTATCAAGTCGGCAGGGAAACATTTGCATGTCCCGGTTAGGCAGTGCTACCCAGGGGGACTGATAATTGGCCACAGCTAGTTTCGGGCCCTCCGTCACACCTTCCTCCTCGGGAGGACCCTAGATGGAAGGAGGCCAATCCCGACAGCTCTCCTGCTGGAGGAGCGGTCTTTGGGAGAGAGGCATGAACACCTGGATGACAGGCAGCCAGGTGCTACAGTCATGGCTGGAGCCTCTAGTTACAGCAGAGAGACTTTAGGAGAGAGAGGAAAGAGCAAGTGATAAAAAGAGAGATCTCTTCTAGACCTCTTCTGATCTACATAGAGTGAATAAAGAGTTTCAGAACCATAAGAAACCATATAGAGGCTTTAATAAACTTATTATTATTATTATTATTATTAATTCACCATGCAAGTTACACAAACACAGAATGTACTGTGTCAAGATAATTGATTACAGTTAAAAATGTGTATTTTATCTTTCTTTTTTATTGTGGGTGTAGGGTGTTGATCGTTAATGACAACATAATTGTGAGTCCTTGGCTCTGGTGAAGAGGCCAATATATTGTCTAGCTTAATAAGACATGTTTATCTCTCCGGGTGAAATAGGTTAACGGCTTGTTCACCTGGCCTGCCAATCCGAAGTAATTAGAGATGGGGGGATTAAAAGTGTTTAGGCTGGGAATGCCTCAGTTTTATCTGTCAATGTGGGGATTATTTAAAAGACTGCTGTTCAATCAAATATTGAAATGTCATGTAAATGACAGCTCTTTTGTCTCAGCTGCAAATGAATCTCAAGGATGTGCGGTACAGAACAAAAATGTTTGAACAACCTTGCAATGACAATAGACACAGGCCTAGTCAACAGTGATCTGGATTCTTGCAACTGAATTGGAGGGCTTCCAATGCCAAAGCAAATCAAATTGAGCCGCATAGCTTAGCTGAAGCAATTAGAAGGAGAGGGGGAGTGGAGGGGTTGGCGAGGAAGAAGAGGGGAGAGGAAGAGGGGAAGACAGGAGGCCTTTATACTGTTAGAAGAGCATCTGGTCTCTCATTAGACTTGCACACTTTCTCCCCAATTGCATTTATTTCTCTCTCTCTCTCTGTCTTTCTCACTCACTCTCTCACTCACTCACATAGGGGAATGTCCGAGAAAGAGAGAGAGTGCGTGCACGAGAGAGAGAGAGAGAGAGAGAGAGAGAGAGAGAGAGAGAGAGAGCGAGAGAGTGAATAAATGAATAAACGAGTGAAGGAATGGCCTTCACTGTCCCAGGATTCCCTTGACACCTCTTGTTCTCTCACTCTTGTCCTTCTCCCACCCACCCCACCCTGTCTTCCAAGCATCCCCCACATTAATTCCTTTACCCCCCCCCCCCTCTCTCTCTCTCTCTCTCTCAGGCATGCTCTTATGTCCAGACTATAGACAAACCCCAGGCAAGCACAGCAGATGCCTCAACCACTTCAACCCAACCACAGTAATTGCCAGCTCTGAGGAATAAATTTCACATCAAACAGGAGCCCCCTCCAGCAGGCAGCAGGACAGTGCTTGGCGCTTGTTTGATCCAGTGGAACCAACCAAGGAGCAGAAAAAAAGGAAGATAAAAACAACCTAAAACAATACCAGCCAAACATCATTAAGATGTGATTCCGAATGACATCATGCACACCTCCTTCCCCTCCTCTTCCTTCTCCTCCTTCTCCTCTGACTTTACACTGGGGCTCTCTCACAGCAACAGCCATGACTCCTCGTTTCATAAAATCATGAAATCTTAATGTTGGGGATGAAGGGAAGGAGCTTTATTAATGGCACGGTCTTTCTCTCAGACTGATGAATCAGAGCAAAGATGTATCAGCCTTCTTCCTGTTCAAAAACCAGCAAGTGTTGGGAAGCGGGAAAACACACGAGCCACAATGCAACTGTGAGAAACCTTAATCAATAATTCATTGGAACAGGGTCATTTAGTCACCACAGGCAGCGATAGTAAATCAGCAGAGATGATCTTATCTTAGATGTGGTGATAAATCAGGGCACCATTAGAACCCCTCGGATTGTTCCTGTTGTCTACCATGAGGACACGTCGTACAGGAAACCATTCATGCTTTAAATCCTCTCTGTTCAAGTATCCATCCAATTATTCGTTCATTCCAACCAATTACAGTTTTAATCCACTCAGTCATCTGGCTCCATATTCTGTAGTCTTTGTTTCCTGGAGCCCCTCACCCATAATTTCAACCTGAATGCTGAATTATTCAGTATTGTCTTGACTCTCATTCAGCTCAGGGTGAGATAAAGATGATTTCACTTTCATGTGAAAGTGATTTCACACACGCGCACATGAGGCTGTACGAGCTAACGGCATGCCGCACGCACACGCACACCGCCTCGCTCACGCAGACGCACTTCTCACCTCGCCGGGGCAGCTGAGGTCGTGACAGTTATCCTTACTGCGGCTGTCATCTCCACAGCCCAAGTCAAGTCAACACAGTGTCTCCACTCCAGGGCCAGGAAGGCCCTGTGTCTGGACGTCCTTGTGGCAGGGATGAGGGGGGGGGGGGGGGGGGGGCTCATCAGGGCCAGAGACAATCATCTCATCCCACCGCTGATGAGGTTCACTAATGGATGATGATATTAATCAGATGGGGACAGACAAACTACCAGGGGTTACATGGTCTGCCTGAAATCCCCGCTGGAGCAACTACAGTGGAAACAGGACATTTACGATAATTAGCGAGGAAGCACTTAGAGATGATTTTCTCGTAAATGGCTTGTTTGTTCGGTGAATTTCCTTACAAACGATCTTGTATTCCGACAAACGTGATAATAACAATGCCGCTTGAGATCGTCTTGGACGACAGGAAGTGACAGAACAACAAATCCACAATTCCAAAGTTTTGAAGAGAAGAGCCAGGCTGTATACTGGAGGTCCTGCTGGCTGAATCCCTGCACATTACACAAGCAGCTCCTGTTTCTGTTTTGTACTCACACAGCATTATGCAATCCCAGTTGGGAGAGATGCTGCCTGCCTGCCTGCCTGCCTGCCCGCCCCGCCACCCCACTCAGGAACAAGGCTGGTTCAATTATGCGTTCATCTGACTCCTCTGGATCTCTCTCTTTCCCTAACTCCCTCCCCCTCTCTTTTAACGGTCTTTCTTTATTTCTCTCCTTTCGCAGTCTTTCTCTCTTTCTTTCGCTCCCTCGCTCTCTCACGCACACGCAAACATACACTTTCATCTCTCTCTCTCAGGGCCAAACCGCCTCGCTGGATTTCAAGGGAGAGTGCTTCAAACCTCTACAGCTGGAGTCCCCTGTGAGAGAGTGCAGTTGATGGAAACATGCCTGGGTTGTGTACAACTTCTTCTGGAGCATGAAGCGCTCTATTCACAGATGACTTTGGGCAGATTCAGGTTAATGTTGGGACCAGTGACCTGACTGTAAATTGTGTAGTCTAGAATAGTTTAGTAGAGCAGCATATGTTTGTAGTATAGATTACATGTTCAGTGACTAGCTATTTTCATATCACAGAGTTGTTAGATCAACATTTGGGCTCTTTGCTATTTTCAAAACAAATTAAATTAAAATAAATCCCGTTGTTTCTGGACAAGCCAGGTGACCAAATGAGTAGAAGCCTTTCATCCCGGAGAGCCAGCCTATGTGAGGGATTACCCCTGGGCTAGGAAACCTCTCTCAAGTGTGAATAGTGTGAATTTAGGGAGATGACACCTTGTGGGAGGGGCGATTTTGTGCTTGTAGGAAAGGATATTCCATGCTGTGGGAGGGGCTAATATGTTGGAGGGGTTATTCTGTTCTTGAGAGGGGTGGGGACTATTTTAGAACTGTTCAGACACCTTGCAGGGCGAAATCTCCACAATATCAACTACAGTGCACAGGCAGTCAGGACCAGGCTCCAAGCCAACAGAGAGAGTTATGGGATATCACTCCTCTATCACCTAAATTAATTTCTAACTCAAATCAATCTAAAGCCTTCTTCAATCTTCTTCACTCTCTAGTACCCTTCTCTTCTTCTTCTTCACTCTCTAGTACCCTTCTCTTCTTCTTCTTCTTCATTCTCTAGCACCCTTCTCCGCCGTTTGATCTCTCTCTTTCAAACCTCTCTCTCTCTCTCTCCACCTCCCTCTCATTCTCTGCCCACCCCACATCCTCCCTTTCTCCAACCCCATCTGTCTCATTCCCACTTTGTCTCATTCTGTCAGTTCTGCTTTAGGAGGGAGGTTCATGCCTTCCCATCGCTCGCACACAAACTCTCTCGCAGCCTCTGCATCTCTCCTGGATTTCTGATTAATATCACTCATTAAAAGCTTGGTCCTGTGGTCTCCATGGACCACTAACAGGCAGGCTAGCGTAACATAGTGCATTAGAAGTAGCCAAGGCTACCCCTCTCTGTCGGTAAGGCCTATAGGGACGCTGTACTGTAGGGTAGCATCTACAGTACATACTATAAGTCAATACCACTACCAGTCTACAGGACAGGAATCCCTGTGTGTTGTCCTGGCTTGTGTCAAATACTGAACAATGGGCATTATATGGTCAGTTCTGCCTGTCCCTCCCCCATCCCCATTCCACCGATGTGTCACCGCATGTTATATAGTGGGCATGCTGGAAATCCTCGTGGGGCACGCAGCATAAACCTGCGTATCGACCATAAACTGGGCCCACTTTAACCTGCTGTCTGGGGACAAACACAGACGCTAGGCTGGGCTCGCCATCCATAGTTACCGTTCCTAGGCAGCAGTCTGAAAACAGAAGCCATTGGTTACAGTGAACTAGTTGAGACATCCTGTGAATCCTACAGTGAGGTATGTGTGTAAGCGCAGTGATGGAATTTGATATGTCCGCTTCTTGTGTAAGCACAATTGTCTTTCCTCTCTCGAAAAGTTCTCTGCAGGGAGGGAATGGACGTTCAAATCTAGTTTGTCATCATGACATCTGAATACATGCTGGAAAGTCTTTGATTTTCTTATTAGACAAGATCTTATGATGTAGTCTTTTGGATCAGATTGTTTAGTTCAACACAAGACCTTTATTTGTCAGTGTCTTGGTGCTCCAGCTCTATTCTTCTAAATGGTTGTGAGACAATAGTTACAATTGAGGAGCACACAACAGCCCTGAGCAGGAAACTGTGGTTGACTGTTAAAGAGAGAGAGAGAGAGAGAGAGAGAGAGAGAGAGAGAGAGAGAGAGAGAGAAACAGAGGGGAGACAGACAGAAAAACAGAGAAAGAGAGGAGGGGACAGAGTGTGTTCCCATATTCTGAAACTAAATTAATCTACAAAATGAAAACGACCCACAACAAATTCCTACACTAATTAAGAACACAAATCTCAGAAACAAGACTGCATTGTCCAAAATCCAGAAAATATAAAATCTCAAAATCACAACATCAACACCTTAACTCCCATGTCTCTCTCTCCCTGGTTAGTTCAAAGTACGATGGCAGCCTTTTCTCATCACACTCACCGTCCCAATTCAGACTCCACTTCATAATAGTCCGCCAGGGTCTCTTTCTTGGACCCATCAATCCAGTAATCTGGCGATGCACCTGTCCTGGGCGAGGGCATAGTGACTTGAAGCATCTTTCACCTGTCCAGCCGGGTTAAAGTCTCCTGACAGACCTGCCTCCCCTGCGGAGCTGCTCGGTTTGACTCAGTTACCGGGGGGGGGGGGGGGTGGGGGGGTGAGAAGAGAAACACCCAGTGGATTTGCCTCTCAAGGTGTGATCAACCGTGCTCTCAACCCTGAAACGAGACTGATCTGCTAAATTGGACAACAAAGCAATTGGATAGTTTGTAGTCTGAATACTAGTAGATCTATATGCATTATTATCTGCTGCAGACAGCCAAGCTCCGCTATCATACTGAAGTCAGTCCAGGAGCGGAGAGCTCAGTCAGCGGGAGGTGCCTGCATTTCAGCTGGGCTCCACCGGGTCTTAATGTCGCCCTAGTTCAGAGAACCATAGACATTATAAAGGGAGAACAGCCACCCTACCTGAGGACGTGATCAAGCACGGTGTACTGTCATAAATAATGACTATGGGCCTTATGATGAAACAGATAATTTAAGCAAAATCCTATTCGATCCAGGGAGTGGAGCTGCCGAGTTGTGGATCTTTTCACATTTGTAAAACCATTTGGGGGATCTGGGCTTCAAGGGAAATCTTTTCGTGAATTTAGTAATTTAGCAAAAAACGATCATACAAATCGACAAAGGAATCGTGTTGTAAATTTTAAATACCAACAGACTCATTTGGTTGGCCTTCCTGGTTATGGGTTTTTATTCTCCTTATTTCCTAATTGAAGCGATCTGCTTCAGACAGGTTCTGTTTCATCCGGCCCTCTGCCCTGCAGCACCAGAGCTGCTGGGAGACCATCTGCTCTCTATCTGCATGCTGGAGACTCACAGTAATCCCCACAACACGCTCCAGATACATGGACAGATATTTTCATTACCCTATAAATCCATTTGTTCAGTTGTTTGAAAGGGAGCATTATTTCAGTTTCATTACCCAAAGAGATTTGGGGTTTGGAATATGGACCGGTGACCAACAATTTATTCTCAAACATTAAAATGAAGGCTGCTTTTATTGGCATGTGTGTAACAATACAGCTTGTACTTTGTTTCTACGTAATATCTGTTCATTAATACAAAAAAGCAGAGTTCATAGAGTCCATATGCAGGAACACCTGTCCATCTGACATTCATCTTCTTCCTCTCAGCTAACACACACACTGGACTGGTCCCACTGGTGTCTGTGCATAGACTCATCGCCTCAGCATGACAGACCTCTGGGTCTAGGACCCCTCCTCAGAGAAGAGCACTCTTGGTGTAGGCTAGCAGACAGAGACTCTGGTTGAACAGTGTCTGCATGGAGGTCCAGGTCTGCTCCAGTCTGTCGGACACTCTGGAAGCTTCCTCCATCAGCTCCTGGTTCTGGGAGAGAACCCGGAGATGGAGCTGGAGAGACAAGTGCCATACAGGTTAATGTAAATGACAAACTCATACACACAGACAGGTTAATGTCAACGACAGACTCATACACACAGACAGGTTAATGTCAATGACAGACTCATACACAGAGACAGGTTAATGTAAATTACAGACTCATACACACAGACAGGTTAATGTCAATGACAGACTCATACACACAGACAGGTTAATGTCAATGACAGACTCATACACACAGACAGGTTAATGTCAATGACAGACTCATACACACAGACAGGTTAATGTCAATGACAGACACATACACACAGGCCACAGGACAGTGGACCTTAAAAGAAGCTTGTTTTTTTTTCATTCACATATAGACCAGTAACTTTGTGCTAGATAATACTTGGGTTATTTAAGTACTCTATTTGTGTATAATAGGATCACTTTACTGGTTTCCATACAGCCTCAAGCTCAGCTCTTTTGTTCTCATATTTCATGTCTTAAAAGGTTCCTCCCTCCCTCTTTTTCCCACGTTTCATTCCACAGCATCACCAATAAACATTCTAAGGCGTAAAGTTGGGACTCCACCTGCTGGTGAACTATCTAAATGAACCTCCACACCTATGGTCAAGCCTATCACTGTATTTGTTGCGATTTCAGCTTTTTTAATTTATGCCATTAGGGTCACTGAAACCCATGAATTCATAACTAGCACATACACAAGATCAATTTTGAGATTCATTTTGAAACACAAACATCATTTGATGTGATTTTTTTATAAGCGCCTACATGCGTCCCCTGTTGGTTCCTGTACCTTGAGGAAGAGAGCCAGGTAGGCCTGGGCCAGGTCAAAGTCCCTGTGGGAGTCCAGCATGCAGACCACCATCCTGAGGAAGCCCTGGAGGACAGACACATCCCCACCCATGTCTGGACCCAGGCCCCGGAACTCAGCCTCGATCCCAGAAGGACCCATCTCCTTCAGCAGGCTGATGGAGGCCTCATCTGGGGGAAGGAGAGGGAGGGAGGACCGGTAGACAAAAGGTAGGAGGAGGGGAAGGAGAGGGAGAAGAGGGGTAAGAAAAGTGGGAAGATGGAGAATGAAGCGTATAGACCTCGTCGTTTATTGTAGAAGCTACGCAACAGTATTTTGCGGGGTCAGATAGCTCAACGGGTTAAGGCGTTGGCCTCGTGATCGGAAGGTTGTGAGATCGAGCCCCGGCTGTGACTATGTGACGTGTCCTTGGGCGAGGCACTTCACCCTACTTGCCTCAGGGAGAATGTCCCTGTACTTACTGTATAAAAGCGCCTGCTAAATAAATAAATACATGTAATTTTGAAGCAGATAATAGATGGGGGGGTCCCTGTTCTTGCTGATAGAGACAGACTTACAGTTGTTGCTGACCACAGCAGATTCAAGTAGGAGGTAGAATCGGGACTTCTGTGCCAACGTTCCAAAATTAACCACTTTAGTCTGCAGAGGGAGAGACACCCACATAAAAGCATGAGTTTCTTGCTAGATAAGATCATTTCTTACACGATAGTTAGTTGTTCTGACCTGGGAGCAGCATTCACTGCTGTTTCATCTTCATCATCGTCACCATCATCATTATCACTCGCTACCAATATCATCACCACCAAAACTATCGATACCACCACCACAACTACCCCGTCATCATCTTGAGTCTGACCTGCTGGTTCTGGTTGGAGTCGTCTGGCAGAGCAAACTGTGCCACCAGCCCTGGGATGGTGGGGATGAAGAAGGGAGCGGCCTGGGGCACCTTGGGAGGCTCCTTGGGCTTGTTGCGTCTCTGAGGAAACATCAAACCAGCGCAGGGATGAAGACGGCACAGCTAACGAGATCGCCCTCGGTCGTAAACAGGCCTAGATCTATTCTTCACATTTGTAGCCATTAGAAATACCTGTTTGCTTTCATTTTCGGTTTTCTTCTGCATGATTTATTTGCACTCAGCAGGAAGGTAAGCTAAACTTGGTGTACTGCACCCCAGGTTCTCCGTGGTTCCTACCTTGATGACATCCAGGTGAAGCAGGTTCTTCCAGCGTGAGTCGGGCAGTAGAGAGAGGGTGACCAGCTGCTCGTCCAGCTGAGCCGGAGACACGTACTCGATCATCTCCGAGCTGTCCAACTCCTCTTCCTCATCCTCGTCATCTGAAGAGGTCAAATCAAACCCACCTACATTACCTTCAAATGAAAACACCCTTCACCTACATTACCTTCAAATGAAACACCGTTCATAAGAACAAGGTTGTCAACAAAGAAGAAGGAAAAAATACTGGTGTTGCTGGAAGAACCCCAGTATTTCTCCAAGGTCTTCCCCTGTATTGAGTGACAATCCTCAGTCCCTAAGCTTATCACCCTTCGTTTTGTACAGAGCAGACAATGTCCTTGCTGTGCACCCAAAGAAGGTTCCCTGCTCACACGCTACACTGTGTGGTCATGGGATGAGGGCGATGTTCGCTGCGTTTCAGACGATTCGCGAAAATCTGTTGGGTGATTCTGCCGCCAACGGCACAAATTCCTCTGGGAAACGATTGACACTCAAGGTGCTACTGCATACACGGTAACACATATTGTATGTGTATTAACAACAGTATACACACACCCAAGGTGTGTTTCCCCTAACAGTAGGACTGGATCTCGGATCCACTAGCAAGCAGCTGCTGGTGCCAGCAGACCAGATGGTGCGGGGGATGTCAGTGGGAATACCTTGGCTGGAGCAGGTTCCTGGAAGCATGACGACTGTAGGCTGATAATCTGTAGGTAGGGGGCGCAGCGACACCAGGCTGCACAGCGTGTTGTTGGACCTAGGCCACAGAAGAAGACAGGATCTGAGTCACCTGTCGTTTTTTTTTTTCTCTCTCTTTTTTTCCGACTGGGTTGTCTGACTGTTTTTTTTCTGACTCTAGGCGATACTTATCGAGAGATAATGGCTCCACGCACCCAGAAACCACAACGTCTTATCTATCGACGATCGGCGAGAGTGTAAACTGACGCTGACAGATTCCTGCGCTGTATGTGGGAGGCCACACAAGGAAGCCAGCTTTGTCCCTGTGATGTGGTTGTGTGTCTTACCACAGGAATACCCCGAGGTTGTCCACATGTGAGGAGGCCAGAAAGTCACCCGTGGGTGACATGGAGAGGCTGACGGCTGCGGCGTCTACCAAGAAACAGTCCACCAGGCTAGGGGAGAGGAGGAGGAGAGAAGGGAGGGGGGTGAGACAAGAGAGAGGACAAGAGAAGAGGACCAAAAAAAAAGAAAAAAAAAAAACTACTACATGAAAGCTAGCGTAAGCTTGGAGGTGAAGAGGAAGGGAAGGGCAGAAACATAAATAAGAGAAGACAGGAAGGAAAGGGAGAGGACGGTACAACTACGAGGAAAGAGAGAGAGAGATCAGGAGAGACACTAGAGTGTAAATTCTATGGTTAGAGAGGGGGATTCTGAGCCCTGGCATTAGCGAAACAGAGATTAGATTACCAGAACTGCCCAGTTTTAGGTTTTGAGTTCCCCATCGCTACTCATCTCAGTGTTATGGCAGGTGGAGAGACTTACAGAGATATGGAGATGAAGTAAGAACAGTCCATCTTACCAGCCTGAGGGGAGGTCCCAGGTCCTAATGGTACAGTCCATGGCTGCTGAGAACAGCCAGCGTCCATCTGGGCTGAAGGCCTGGACGACACACACAGACAAGCCTATTAGGAATCAGAGGGTCCATTTCCAATATCCCATTGAGAAGAGCCATGTGGCCCGTACATTCGGTGAGGCCTCACCATGTCGTTGACTTGTCCTCGATGGCCAGAGAACTTCCTGACAATCCTATTGGTCTCCATGTCCAGGACGTTGAGTGTGAAGTCATCTAGTGCGATGGCTAGCATTCCGCTGGTGCATAAGTCAGACACATACAAATATTGAGTCATATTTACCTTCCATGGCTTGGTAGAAAGTCTAATAGTCTTTTTCCTGTAGCTATCAAGCCATGTTATGTAGCAAAAATCATTATCAATGCTACCTCCTCCTTCAATGCTAGTTTAATCCTTGATTGCGAAGCTAGTTTCTTAGCTATGCTAACTTGGTACCTGTCTCTGTGCAGGTATATGTTAGCAGGCGAGGATGACAGGCTCAGGCTGTGGACCAGCTTCTTAGACTTGAACTTCCAGATCTTGACGAGCCTGTCTGCTCCTGCAGTGACGGTCAGCTGGTTGAGGCCGTCCACACACACACCTCTCACTGCTCCATCATGGGCTGGGGCTGGGGAGGGGGGCAGAGGAGGGATGGATACGTATACTTGGACTTGGTTCGATTGCTGTGTGAGGTCAGTAGGTGTGTGAGTTTATTGCTCGACCACGTATGAGCAGATAATCCATGGAGTTCATTAGGGGGCATCGAAACAAGAACAATAAATAATAAATACTCATTTAACAGACGCTTTTATCCAAAGCTACTTACGGTAAGTACAGGGACATTCTCTCTGAGGCAAACAGGGTGAAGTGCCTTGCCCAAGGACACCACATCATGTAGCCACAGCCGGGGTTGGAGGGCGTGTGACAGAATGGGTGTGTGTGGAGCGTGCAAGTACGTAAGCAAGAGAGAGAGTGAGAGCAAGATGGTGGGGTAAAGGAGTCAGTTAGTAATGGGGTGGGGGAGGGAGGGAGTGTGTGTTTACCTTTGTCCTCTCCATAGTGTCCCCTGTGGAGGCCAGACTGCATGTTATAGACGTCCACATGACCAGAGGACAGACCCACCACCGCAAAGTTCCCACAGGACGTGATGTCCACAGCCTGCAGGGACAGAGAGCTTTGGTGAGCAGGCTGGAAGGCTGATTAAGTGGCTTGGATCAGAATGGAAAATCATTAATGGTGCAATGACAAATTATGATTTCTAAACAATAATTTGGTCAATGACGCAAATATAAGTTATTTATGCCTTCATGAGAGTATTGTGTATTCATGTATTTTGTTAAGACATGTATAACAAATATATGATTTCATTTATAACTAATATAGTTACTCCAATTAATACTTCAATTCAATGTAAGAGTTTTGTTTTTTTTTGTAGTTTTTTTAGTCTAGAACAGTTTTCTAGAAACATCTTTCTAGAGATGGGATACTTTGATCTCAGCACGCAAGTACTGCTTTCACAGCCCACACATTTCCCACATCATAAAAAACACACAGAATCCACTCCATCAAGGTAGTGTGGTTCCACTAAACAGAATACCTCAGATTCCACTGTTCATTCATCTTTTCACTCAACACTCCCCCATGTGGGGGATTAGTCAGTATCGCCAACATCCCCGCCCAGGAAAGGCCCAGGACAGGCCCAGACAGGCCCAGGACAGGCCCCACACACACAGCTGCTCACCGATGCGTGGGTGCTGAGGGCCCGGTTCTTGTTGAAGCGCTCTGGCTCAAGCTTGTGCGACCCCATGGTTGACCTCTGGTAGTTCCAGGTGGTGCAGAGGAGGTATCCCCGGTGACAGGCCACGATGCCATCCCAGTCACTCTGACGGGCGCTCTCTGCAACACCAACATGCAACTCACCGCTTAGACACTATTCAATCTTACACATAAAGAAGAGACATGACATGAGTTTGTGTTTGGGTTGCGTGCCTGTCATGTCTGGCTGCACTGAGATTTCTCTGTTGGAGATAAGGAACGTGACCTTGACAACATCAGGGTACACATACATGCGAAACAAACACACTCAATCATCACCCTCTTCTAAAGCTGGGTGATATATCGTTAAAAAAACGCAATATCGATACACCCCTACACACGATACGCTTTTTGATGAGAGACGGTTTTCTGTCACGCTTTAGTTTCCCTCTCCTGCCAATCATGAATATCGCTAAAGATCTGGCCCCCGTTTACACGGTAGAACATTACGGATTTAAGAAAATGATCAAAACATTGGATAACCGGTACTCGATGCTTTCACGCAACTATTTTCAAATGTTGCAAATACCTGCAATACCTAACCCTGCCATGTACGACGAGAAGCGGACAGCTGTCTGAATTAAGAGAAGTAGAAACTTCTCAGCAACATCAGACCATGGAACCTTATGAGTCTAAAAAAAGGCCATCTGAATGACTTCACCATGAAAAGCAGATGCCTGAAATATTTATGTTTGCTGTTAACTATTTACGTATTGGAGTTGTATTGTTTATTGGGTCAGTGGTCCCGAACATTTGTGAGAAGTTGGAAAAAGTTCCTGTTCAATATTAAGCCCTTTGTGCTTCTTTTTTTTTAATGCTAACTGCAAATATGCAAATTTTGGATTTAAATAAAGATTTAATTTTGTTTAAAAGAATCGTGCAGAAAATCGCGATATCAATTTTTATCAAGAAAATCGTGATACGTATTTTTTCCAGAATCGCCCAGCCCTACCCTCTACCCAACGTTTCTGGGGGTAGAAAAGCTATAAAAGCTTCCTTACAAACTGTAATCTCCACATCAATCATACGAGCAAATCTGGATGTTTGAACTTGTTGCTGCCGACTGTTGCTGGTTTTACCTGAGGCGAAGGTGGTGATGGCGGGGAGTTTCAGTTCGTTGTACCTCAGGCTTTTCTTCTTGGACGACTTCTTGTTGATGGAACCTGGAGGTCCAGAAGGGAATCGGTAAGAAAAACGTGTCTCCAGAATGCCAATCCATTGTTACTTAACATCCATAACATGTTTCTCTATAGTCATAAAGCGTAGATGCTCGGCTGAAGGAAGAACCTCACCATGGCCCAGGCTCTTGTTGAATCTCTCGTGGACCGTGGAGAAGGATTGTAACGTTCCATCCTGGCCTGAGAACAAGAACAGGCGCATCAGTCTTTGCTAGTTTATGGGGTGGCTCGTTTCAGCCTCAAACCAGGAGGACTGACCTGCGATCTGTTTTTACGGCTCAGGTTGTAATAAAGACGGATTGGACAGGTGGGAATCTGATCCCAGATTCAAACTCAGTGATTGTAAGACGTTGATGCATCTCTTATGACTCTTAAACGCCACTTTTGAAAAAAATGAGTTTCCACCTAAAACAATATTGTATTTCGTCGGTATTGAAAAGTCCATATTCGATTTTACGCAAAATGCGATATCGGCCGTGTTATTCTACCTAGTTTTCTCCCTTTCTTTCCAAACCGCGACAAACGCCAGTCTCCCTTCTCTGCAGAATGCATTACATCCGCTCAACCAATCACAGCGCACCATTCCACGCGCACCATTCCATGTAAACAGTAGACGCGTCTTACTGAATGCAGCTGGCATCCTAGTGCTCTTCATCTCATCTTATATTAAATTAAATATTGGTTATAATACTGTTTAATAGTATATTAATATTGTTTATAATATATAATTGTTGTATTGTTTAACATTCAATATTGTTTAATGTTTTTACACAGAAATATTGTATTGTAAATATTTTGGAGAAAAAAAACGTGTCATGGATTTATTGCATTTTGGAGAAAAAATAAATATTTTTTTAAATAAATCTTTGAAAATCAAAATCTGGATTTGAATTGTTTATGTTATTATAACCTCAATATGCTATGTGAATGATTGAAACAGAAAAATTGTGGTTTTCATCTTTGTACTTTCTTGGTAAAGAAAACACATTTTAACTCAAATTGATCAAAATGGATTTATAGCGTTTTGGAACCAAACTCTTCTAAAAATACTGTTACATTTTGTACAATACAGCTGTATATTTGTAGCTACCAAATCACTTTAATACCCTGTACATACTCTGTATATTCTGCTTATTACTTTCTAATCTTTTACCCCACACCCTTACCCTTGTGTGCTTTGCGAGACTGTGTGCCGTTGATACAAAGGAGTTTCCCTCGGGATCAATAAAGTAATCTGAATCTGAATTATACTAACTGTTTTGCACTTCTGGTTGGATGGTAACTGTATTTCGTTACCCTGTACTTCTACCTGTGTAATGACATTAAAGTTGAATCTAATCTAATCTAATCTGAACCGAATCGAATGCGAGTCAATGGCCAATCCATTTCTTTAGGTTACATGAACTGCTAAGGAGTTTCCCCCTCGGGGATTAAGAAGTAAAAAGTATTCTGAATCGAAACTCCATCCTCCCTACCTGCACTGAGGATGTGGTGGCCTGTCTGTCCGTAGTGCCGGATCTTCGAGGGCGGGGCGCTGTGTCCTAGACGACTCCGGAGCAGGCGCCCTTCTCCTCCTGCCGTGTCAAAGATCCACACCTGTGGGGGAGAGGCTGGATGTTAGATCTCACCTCCATCCAATCGCTTCTGATCTAAACTGAAACATGCAGTACTGTGTGAAGTCTTAGCTTCCCAAGCTTTAACACACGAATCATGTTTTATATGAGTGGCAGTCTAAAAGGGCGTTTCTGCAGAAATTGTTGTCGTCTTTTTAATCATTTCATTATTTCTTCAAGCGTTCTTGCTTTACGTTCTTGCTCTACGTCTTGTCCTTGCTCTCCTTCTTGTCCTTGCTCTCGTGGAGGCGGTCGCAAACTTTTTCGCTCCCTTATCTTTTTCCTGCTCTATCGTCTGCCTGTCTGCTGGAGAGACTAACTGCATCACCCTTTTAAGATGAAACATGGAATTGATTAGCTGGTCAAGTACTATTGACACCATATATTTAAAGAGATCTTGGGGCTGGGGGGACCCAGCATGTCCCCGCATGGGATCGTCTCCAGCGGGATACATGATGGACGCGTGGGATAAGAGGCGTGTCGTGTGCCTGTGGGAACCTTCCGTCGAGGACTTTGAGGATCTCTACATATTGGGATTTATGATGGCCGGGCTTCTGCTGATTGGATTAAGCGTGCCGTGGGATATCGACAAATTATAAAAACTGAGGCAGCCGTTAACGGCCCTTTAAGCTGCCCCACTTGATTGATGTGATGGGCAGGGCTGTTGGTGGCCAAAGTGTGACTTTACGCGCATCGCGGGATACCGTTGGCTCTGCAGGGGACAGAGGAACGTACTGACCAACAAAATGGAAGAGTGAGAGACATTGAGAGACATTGAGGGACATTGAGAGACAATTGAGAGACATTTGAGAGACATTGAGAGGCATTTGAGAGACATTTGAGAGACATTGAGTGAGACAGGTTTGTAGGGTGTAAACTAACTCTACGAGCAACGACATGAGTATATGTTTTCGGCTCCAAATTGACCTGACCTCAAGGCCATGAGGCAGATTGTTCTGTGTTTTGGCTACGAACACAGACTCATCCAACGCCTCCACCTGCTTGTTGTTGTTGCTGATCTGTCTGCTGGGGTGTTTTTTTTGGTTACAGGCTCTGGCATGTATCCTTTTTTTTCTCCTCGAAAATCGATTTGTGTTTTCCCAATTTCAGAAGGCTTGTGCGCCGATAATGTACTTTGTCGTGTTGCCTCGGTGGGCACTGTCCTGCCAAAGAGTTTCCCCAAGGGGATTAATAAAGTATTCTGAATCTGAACATGAATCTGAATCTTTTGGTACAGTAATGCATACCGTCAGCGTACTCTAAGTTTCATGAACAAACCCTGATGGCGTTGTCGGCCCCATTGGTCAGCAACAGCGGCTCGCCATGCAGGAAGGTCAGCCCAGCGATAGCGGTGCTGTGGGCATCCCTCATCTGACACGTCAGCTTCTTCTCCTCCAGGTCCCACAGGCCGATGTGGCCCATTGGACTGCCAGCCGCCATCACAGGGTGGCCATCTTGGACACAGGAGGATTACAGATGAAGGCAAGCACACAGGAACGGATCGTGAAATAACAACAAATGTGACGTTGTTGAAGCTGAACCTCAACTCATGAGGAACTCGATTTTTTATTTAAACAAATAAATATTCATTTAGCAGACGCTTTTATCCAAAGCGACTTACAGCAAGTACAGGGACAATCCCCCTGAGGCAAGTAGGGTAAATCATCATCACATCACATCATCACATAGCCACTACCGGGAATCAAACTCACAACCTTCCGATCATGAGGCCAATGCCTTAACTGCTGAGCCATCTGACTCCCACGGTCACATCTCAGTTGGTGTGAAATGCTCTCCTGTCCCTGGTCCATAATCCCCTGGGCTCTGCGCTGCACCCAGGCAGAGCAGGAGGCTCACCTGTTCTGAAAGAGATGGCCGTGACCGGGCCCCAGTCCTGCTGGAACTTCATCAGGGACTCGTCAAACTTGATGTTGTGGAGAACGATCTGTCCGGAGGAGAGGCCCACGCCTACCACATCTACCGCTGGGCTCTGAGGGGAAGGTCAAGGTTGGAGGGAGAAAGGAAGGATAGGGGGGAGACAGTGTTCGTTGGAGGCCTAATAGGGAATGGAAATATGGCTTGGAAGGGGGAGTGGCAACGTGAAATTGCTAAACATGACATCATCATGTAGTCGGAGGGTACTTTTGACTCCTTAAGGAGCACTGAGGGAACCTACCTGCTGTAGAACCGTGACTGCTGAATCCCATCCAGGAAACGTGTACAGCAGCTTACTGCAACATAGAAGAGAAGCTGATAAGACCTGACTCCATTTACTGTGTCACAATTAATTTATAATAAGGCCTCCGGAGATGTTTATCTTCGCACAGATTTCTCCATAGCGATCTTGGGATTGTCCCCGATGAGACTTTCACAACTTTTTCTCCATACAATTCTAAAAGCTGCCATAGACTCCAAAGGGAGTAAAAGTATATAATACATAAGAAGATAAGGTAGAAACACAAGAGGTTTCCTACACAGCTATTCTGCTTGGCTTCCAATTATAACCATAACTACAAAACCACCCTGGTGACGATTATTTTGACAAAAACTGGATCGTTAAGTGGCGAAATTATACACGAACAACCAGTACTTTGATTTGATGTTCCAGAGCTGAAGGCCTCCTTGGCTGCAGCCAAACAGGATCTTGTTCAGGTAGGTGCTGGGATGCATGACAGCTGACACCTCGAAGCAGCTTTTGTCAAAGGAAATCTGCAAGTATTCCTCTGAAAGAGCAGAGCAGAGAAACAAACCAAAAAACAGCTATTGCAGACACCTTTTAAACAGGAAGCAACACCCTCAGCAGAACAAACATAAAACTGATTTGTTGGAATGAACATATGGATCCAAGCACCAACCCTCTGACTCCACGTCCCAGACGATGACCGCGTTGTCTCTGTCGACGGAAATCACATGGTCCCCAAACGGCAGCAGCAGGTGGACGTCCGCACCGTGGCCGATGAAGGTGTGAACCACCTGGACATCCGAAACAAAGTCGACCACGACAAAAACAACAGTCAACAAACAACATGTAAGACTCCAACACCTCACAGCTGTGCCCCTGAGTTTGGGAACATATCCATCCAAATATAGGATTACTAGACTTGTGAGATGAATCAATGATTGTATCATTTACATCACACAATTTTAGGGACAGACAGAAAGGAACATGTCACCTCTTTGTTCCTGGCAAAAGCTGTCACTTTCTTCCCACTGGCTACATAAACCAGCATTCGGTCAGCTGCCAAATATGAGATATCTTCTGGGAGGGCGTTACCTAAGGATAAGTGTTTCATGGTGTTTTGAATGATCTGATAAGACTTTAAGCTTTCAATATATCACACGGCTGCCTCAACAACATTTGAGCTTAATGCATACTTACTGACAGCAACGATTCCAAGTCTTTTGACCTACAAAGTCACAGATATTTGAAGTTAGCCACCAACACCGTATAGATCCGTCCACAAAACGCATCACAAGTGGTCTTTGTATCAGGTTCGTATTGTATCAAAGTAGGCTTTAGATCAGTGGTTCTTAACCTTGTTGGAGGTACTGAACCCCACCAGTTTCATATGCACATTCACCTGAACCCTTCTTAATGGGTCGTGTCATCACGAATCATATGAGTCAGATGTGTGTCTTGACCTCTGCTGAACCCCTGAGACTGATTAACCGAACCCCTGAGACTGACTAACTGATGGAACCCAGGTTTAGAACCCAGGTTAAGAACCCAGGTTAAGAACCCAGGTTTAGAACCCATGTTAAGAACCACTGTTCTAGAGTAGATCTGGAATGTGATCAAGATGAGCAGTTCAATGATGCAGATTGCACTGGAAACATGCACATGCGCTTTTACACCAACAAACTGTCTTTTCTATGTACAATTGTTAGCTAAATAATTTATTTTTTGTTAACTAGTTAGTTATCTTTAGTTTGAATTTTTGTCACTCAGACACTCACATTGTAGGTGTGAAAGCAGTTTCCTACAGGTGTCACAACGTAGAACTCCCGGTGTTTCTTATGGAAGCGAACCACGTGTGAGAGATGATTAGAATATAACCCTAAAGCTCTGAAGCCGGAGAAGATCACACTTCCCTTCTTACTGCCCTCTGCCATACTTATATTAAGGTATCTATGCCCAGAGATCCGTTCAACAAATCGATTAGAGTCACTAGAAATAAAACGCTGAAGATCACTTCTTGATCTGCTCTGTTTTCATGCTGCCACACTGGTGTGTTCACTACTGTTTCCGATGAACCTACAGCAACGAACGTAGCGAATACTGGTTCCGCTAGTATCTAAGTTCCGCTGCTCAGGAAAAAGGCAACTTGCAAAAACTGCCGATTTTCTAATATTTGAAAGATCTTTATAGTCGTTTATTTTGATGATATATTTACATTTAAATGATGAATTACACCTTTCGTTATAAATATAGATTTTGTTATTACATTAACACATAAATAACAATACACCTTATCCAGAGCATAAAAGTTCTTCTCAATTCCATTTTAGGAAATAAAAGGTAGTTCCCTGTAAATTTCTTGTTAGAGCAGGGTGTTTGTGGAATGATATCTAGGTTATCTACAATTCTTTACCTAGGTTAAGTACAATTGTTTTTTAGGTCTGAAAATAGAAATGTGTCCCAACAATTGAAGAATTTGCGAGATATTTTCTTCTCTTCCCTCCTTTTCTTCTCTTCCCTCCTTTTCTTCTCTTCCCCTTCTCTTCCTTTGAGTCCAGTTGGAATATCATTGCATTGTGTAGTCTGTAAAACAGTATATCTTCAATAATAATGTAGATTAATTATTGCAACCAAATTGGAGCCATTACTGAAACTACATGTATATTTGACTTCTGAATCTTACCATACTTCATTAATGTCAAGTCAACCTTGCATCATTTAATTAATCAATTAGCCCAAAAGGCATGCAAAAGACAGACAACTGCTGCTATGTCACATACTTGTGTCCATGGACAAACAGGCAAATGTAGAGGAAACTAAATCAAGTCAGTGTTTCTCACCGTCTTCACTGATTTCTCCAGTCGACATTGTAATTTCTCCAGGTCTGCCAAGGGTCCATTCCTGCTTCCTTCCATGCTTCCTTGGTCCTGCTTGCACCAAGACCATTTGAGGATGCAGTCAGACTGGCTTGAGGCCGTAGGCTTGACAAAAGAAATGCACACACAAGAGTCAATGAGTGAGAAATACACAAAACTGCAAAGGAAAGTGTGTATATCATTAGGGGAAACTTACTGCATCATGAGTGACGTAGCCAAGAGAGTTCTTCAGTGCCTGTGGGGGAAATCAGATAGTGAAGTCTAACTACATGCAAGTGTGGCGCTCAAATGATGACTATCTGAAAAACCAACAGAACTGTCAGTGTATGGGGACCCAACTTACAGATATGTTGTAATCCACTGTAATGATATTGAAAATATGGTCCTTTATTGTGGACAAACAGAGGCATTTCTTCGGTGGGAGAGTCCTACTCCAGCTGAGGTGCCAGGTCACAGCCAGAGCAAGGCATGCTAGGAAACAAAGGTTAAGAACATGTGAAAATGACAGTTGACATACCTAACAGTGAAACATGTCTGCATAAGAGAAAAACTGTAGTTCATCTGGCAAAGATCAGTCGATAATTTACCAATTAAATATGTCTTGCGTGTCATTATTGAAATGAGAGATGTTTTGCAGTGACCATTGAACCTTACTGGCTTTTTATACCTTTTCATCAACTAACACCTCAAGCATCATGTACCAGTGATGCTAAATCACCTCCCCAAAAACTCAGGTTCACATGTGACTCATGACGCCTGACTCATGCAAACATACACAATATGAATCACAGTGTTGATATTAAAAAAGTTCACTTTTAACTTGTGATTTAATCTATAGGCATATCTCCTGTTTTATTCAGCAGCACTGATATTTAGAAGGTAGTTTGATAGGGGAACCAGAGATCAGATCTTTTGTTTGGAATGACTGAAGTGCTTCATGTATTTTAGCAAGTTACTAAGAAAAATTAGACAGACTAACCAAAAAGACACTAATTCAGTGATCAACATATAAAGGTCATAGTTAAAACCAGAAGTTTTCACTTTGACATGTGTATGTTCTCCTCTCTGCATCTTTGAAGTCATTGCAGCAATTGGCAGTTTATCATTATAAATAAAAGCCTTGATCAATACCATTTGAAAGGTTACACAAAAAAAGGTGAGGGAAAAATAAGTCATAGATGTATTTTAATTTTATTTCAATTTTCAAGCAATGAACAAATTATCTTTATACATTTTCCTACACTGCACTTTACAAGAGGCAATTCTCATCACGTAAAATCCCTGATTTCAATCAACCAAGTGCATAACTTCAATTTGTATTTTTTGGGTCCACACACATGGTACATGTACTGTTTATGCAATGTGCAACTGACTACATGGCTGTAACAACATGGACAGGCCAACAAATAAGACAAATATCTACAAACAAACCTTATTTACCTATAAATCAAATAATTTATTTCATTTCAACTGTACATTTTGTACATACACCTCTGAATAAATTGGCACAACCTACTTTCTGCTAGTGTCAATTCAAGTCCAGCGGAAACACATCTCCAGTGAAGTTTGACAAATATGAACCTTCCTAACAGTGACAAAGAAACACAAGACGCAAGCATGTTGCCATGGTTTACATAGAATATAAGTTTGGGGTTTGATTTACGACATCAAACTTCAGATACAAATGTTTTTCTGTTCAGCTCAACTACACACAACCCAGAGAGCTTCGAATTGAATGACTCCTGTATGACTGCTGACAAAGTAAGGACTAATGATAATTGTTACTGAGGTCATGCAATAAATTACATATTAAGTGCTTGGTGACAGTGAAAATGTTTAATAAAAACTAAGAGAAACAATTCATCTTTTGGTAACTGCATTGTCTGTTGACGTCGTCATCATCATAAACCTCATATGGAATGAGCACGACCCAACTTGAGTGGAAAGGTATTTTTAAGCAGGAGGTGTTCTTGTCGAAAGACCTGGAGCTCCCATGGCTGTTCATCGCCTTCTCCCCCCACCCCCCAATCAGGCGTTCTGTAGCAGGGTGGAGTAGATCACCTTGGTGATCTGCAGCACGGCAGCGTGCAGAGAGTACTGCACCACGATGGACCCGAAGCCTTTGTAAAAGCCCAGGGCCCCCTCCTCTCGGTGGATGGCGTTGACACAGTCTCTCATGCCCTCGTACTGCGTGTTGATGGGCAGGACCTCGAAGCCCAGGTCCGTGTTGTCGATGATGGTGCGCGTTCCCTGGATGTGCAACCGGTGAAGCACCGTCTCCAGGGGGAAGAGGAGGATGTCGGCGCAGAGGCTGGCCGCAAAGCTGGCCATGAGTTCGGGGAAGTAAGCGTCCAGCATGCTCTGCACGGTCTCAGAGCCGTCAGGAGGCAGCTTGGTGGGGCTGCGCCGGCGCAGCAGGAACAGCACCAGCTTCTGGACGGAGGAGCTGATGATGTAGTGGAGGACTCCGTGCAGGACAGTGGGGAACATGAGCGCCCAGAGGGGCAGGAGGCGCTTGCTGTGGGGGATGCCCATGCCCATCACGCGACCCACGCCCTCCTTCACACAGTCCAGAATGCCTGGGTTGTCCCGGATGATCTCGCTCTGCCAACACCCAATATGAAGATGATGAATAACTAGTCATCTTGCGTTAAGTAAAAATTCATATCATTTATATGTATGTATATACATACACACACAAACACACACATAAACAGTGGGGCAAAAAAAACTGTAGTCAGCCACCAATTATGCAAGTTCTCCCATTTAAAAAGATGAGAGACCTTTAATTTTCATCATAGGTACACTTCAACTATGAGAGACAGAATTTAAAAAATCCGGAATATATCCGGAAAATCACATTGTCTGATTTTTTAGATAATTGCCTATACAAGAACAACAAACAAAACTAATTTCAAGACAATCATGTGTACGAAGTGGTTACTAAACACTCTTATATACCAACCTGAACTGTTTCAATGAGACTTGCAGAGTAGAACGGCATGGCAACTATATATGTCAATCTATGGAAAAGACAAGGAAAAGACAAGTGACACACTGTTTATGATTAAAGCACCAACGCAGCTAAGAGACACGCTTCCAAATGAAAACTCCCTGCCTCTGCAGTCTGGGGCAGAATGCTTAGTTATGCAATGACCCAATATTACCCCACGATTTATTTCTTTGCTATGACTGGACAATCTTTGTTTACTTTGAAAGACTAAGACCATGCTAAATCTTTGCCAGAGAAACTACTTGAGAAAATTGTGTTACTGCGTTCAATACCTACCCTTTAAGGACCAAATGCCCAACAACTTGTTTTGGGTTCCATTTGTGAGACAATTCCCTGAAAAACAGAATATAAAAGTAATGTATTTATTATGAAACAGAACATAGACCAACAGACTTGAACTAATTGGCTCATTTCCAGAGGTACAACCCCCAAGGGAAGCTTGACTCAGATGTTTGAAACTTTTATCAACAAAGTCAATGAACCGTTAACAGTTCCTTGGTATTTTTAATTTGACATCTCAAGTCCGTAAATCCAATTGGTTATACTCCATGTACTACCAACTGTAGAAAACCGTCATCTGAAAACAAAAAATAGTATCACTCTGAAATATATACTACTACTACTGTCCATCTGAGGTGCCTGCCTTACATTTGTAAACTGTTCAGCTGTATGTTCGTATTATTCCCCTGAGAAAATAACTGGTTTCAAAATATAGCATAATGCTTGATTGGGATTAGGTTGCTCGTACCGTGGTAAAGGAGTGCATTCACTTATAATTCCTTCTGTTCCTAGAGTGACACCCTGGACCACGAAGGTGCTGCCCATTCCTTTCCACAGAGCCTTAGGACCCTGGAGAAAGCGGGTTCAAAAACAACGAGTTAAATCGATATGTTCCACTGTACCAGCACTACACTAAATAAGGTTATTTTTAACAGTTATGAGGTTGTAAGAAGAGGACACAGACCTGTGTCTTGGTGACATTGTACATGACACTCATGGCGGTCAGCGGAGACAGATGATAGCATCGAGCATGGTAGTTAACCTGGGATGACCAATCAGAGAGGAGCAAATCAGGACGTGAATCACAGGCTGCACATTTTAATCACACACACACACCACATATATATCCACACACACACCACATATATATCCACACAGTTTCTTAACGTGATTTAAAGGACCCACTGTGGCTCATGGTGAACTATACTGTGACACTACTGGGGTCTCCTTACCTGGCACTGCCGACGAAACACAATGCAAGGGTGAGCCAGCACATTTTCAGTGAAGAGACTGTGGAGGAGGGGGCAGGGCATGTATTAGGTTTAAAAAGTTAAATCATGATCATGTTGATGATAATAATAATGGGAATACTATTAATAATCATTAATAATAGGTTTCCTTCGACCGGAGAAACCATAATAATAAAGTATTCTTGAAGGTTGTTACCTGGCCAGGCCAATCCCAAACCCTGCAAATCTGTTCAATTGCTCTGCAAAGGAAACATACACGTAAACATAATCAGTTGATCCTGATGTCACCGTGAATAAGAACGCCTGAGTGACATTTGTGAATCATCTAAACATCTGCTTATCACACAAAGTGGATGACAACATCTGGTCTCCTCTTCCCTGGTGTTTACAACAGGCCAACATTCATACTACTGTGGTGACGGGGAAATTAAACAGAGGATTCCCTAGAAGTCAATTCACCACACCCACCTATGACTGAGAGAAAAAATCCAATGTAAGCACTGTCAGAAAAATGCGTGGGCATATCTATGTGGTTGATAAGATTGGGATTTCCAAAATGTTAGGAACTAAAGATAACCACTTCAGAGAAGTCAGTGGGGATGCCCGTTTACTAACATGCGATTGCGTAATAGTAGCATGAGACTGCGCAATGTTAAGGAGGGCCTAAATTATCATGAGGATGGCCCCTGACATGAGGATGATGGCCCCTGAAATGAGGAGGGCCCCTAACATGAGGATGGCTCCTGACATGAGAATGGCCCCTGACATGAGGAGGGCCCCTGACATGAGGAGGGCCCCTGACATGAGGATGGCCCCTAACATAAGGAGGAGAGCCCCTGACATGAGGAGGAGGGCCCCTGACATGAGGAGGAGGGCCCCTGACATGAGGAGGAGGGCCCCTAACATTAGGAGGAGGGCCCCTAACATTAGGAGGAGGCGCCTACCGGCTGGAGGGGCCGCCGGCAGACTATCTTCAGCAGCTCCTGATGCCTCCGACAGCGGCGTGCGGTCCCCGAAATGCAGGTTTCGACTCCCGGGGATGTCTGGAGGTGTTGTGACCCACTGCTGGAGGTCAACACTGGAGGAGTTGGTGAATGACCTTCCAGTGTTCCAGCCCCCACTGGAGGCAGGATCCTCCCGTCCTCGGTAACCTAAACCATCGAAGCTGTCCGGTCGGCGAGATGTCATGATGTCGCAAAAAAGCTCCTTGAAATCCCCCAAAACCCGATGAGCCTTAACAAACTTCTATGACTGAAAATCAAAGGAAAACATTGAAAATGATTTATATTATTACAAAATGTTTATAGGTAAACTATCAAATCAAGACACTGTCAAGCTAGTTAGCTAACCGATCCAGTTGGGTTCCGTTGATTAGCAAAACACTGCGAAGTAGCGAGCGAATCAACCGGAAACTGTCCAATGTACTTCCTCCTTTATGAAGCATTATGGGATATGTCGTTTTTACCGTGAACTTATTTGACCTGACTGCGCGTCCATAGAAACGGTGAAAACTACAGAGTGAAGAGAGAGGAAACTAAAAATCCACACCTCGACCGTAACTTTAGTAATTTAGTTTTAATTTAATTTGGTAATTTAATTTTGCAAGATGCCAATCAGCAACGTCCCAGTGGTTCGTCAATTAGCCATAATATCCCAAACACATAAAGAGGATTTACAGAAGAGACTTTTTTCAGAAAGTGAAAAAATCCGGACAGCAAAACATTTAAAGACTGTCAGGTAGAGGCTAGTTTTTTAATCTATCAATAATGGTCTGATCATGATCTTTCATTTAATGGTCAACAGTTTGGTCGTGAACTTCTGTGCTGCTATAATACTTTACAGAAATCCATTTGAAATCACTGAGCAGTTTATCACAAAATACAACCTTTCCTATGGTTCTGATGAGGAGGAGAAGTATGTCTCACTGGCCAATCAACTTCTGATGCGCAGCCAGGTGGGATCATGTATTTTCCTATATCAATAATAATGATATTTTAAAAAACGTACTAAAAACAAGTTACCGCACCTGTCGACTAGATGGCAACATAACATGTAGTTATGGTCCTGCACGACGTTCAAAGCCTAACTGTAATCAAGCGAGGAGTCTGCACATTATTAAATAACAGTAAAAAATTATATCAAATATAGTTGCAAGCAGCAATAGTGGATTCGTTCTCAGTTTTGCAACTATTTAAGAAATTGATATGTGAATCAAATTGCAATCTGCAAGTTTGGTGTGAATACATCCAAGACTGTAGCGCCTCCTATGCTGTACCAGAGAAACGATTTTGAAAATCCAAAATCCTGTTTTTATGGAAAGGATCTCTAATCTGTTTGTCCACAGCGCAGAGCAGGACTGACATGTATGGGAGAGGGAGACTATGTGGAGCTTCCCTTGGCATGGACTGAGCTCCTCTTGCTTGGGGTTTGCCTTGGCAAAATTCAAAATGGTGGGCATAATAATAATAAAAAAGTAAAAGTTGTTTTTGTTTGTGAGTTTCTGAATAAGTACTTGTGAGGGAAACAAATTACAGATGGACAACAATGATAACTCAAAGGATCACAAGCATGCATGATAAAGGGATATAAGATGCTTCTTTTTGTCTGTTCAGATTCTTTGGATTCGTTGCTGATGTCCCTGGATCACTCCCCAGTACAAGCACAACAGATCCCTTCTCTTTTCTACCTGGCTGAGTCTGTTCTGTACTGGATCTGTCCAGACAACGGCCAGAAGCCCAGCCTGCACACCTGTGAAGTGAAGATGCTGAAGGTACAGGGGCCAGGGGGGGCAGGGGGGGGGGGGGGGGGGGGTGCGGGTGTGACAGGGGACAACAGAGTGTGCAAATCAATGTTCATCATAATTCCATACAAACCAGGAGATCATTGTGCTGTAGGGATGGAGAGTCACATGGCTCAGCGGTTAAGGAGTTGGGCTCCTGATCAGAGGGTTGTGTGTTTGATTCCTGACTGTGGCTCCATGATGTTATGTCCTTGGGCAAGGCACTTCACCCTACTTGCCTCAGGGGGGAATGTACCTGTACTGACTGTAAGTGTCTCTGGATAAGAGAGTCTGCTAGATGTAGATCCTGCTATATTGTCGACTGCTATTGATTGGTCAAGGAAGAACATGTTTTTTTTTTGTTTGTTTTTTTACTTCTTCAGTTAGGCTATCTAGTCTTCTTAAGGCTGTTTGTCTTCCACATCTCTGGAAACCTGAAACAATATCAAAGGAGCAAATCCCACCTTCACAGTTTTTTAAACGGTAGGGAAGGAAAATGAAACAGATCACATATTGCTTTAATTATAGCGTTAATGCATACAAAATCCTTGCAGGTTTAGGATTTGACCTGAGATTCCTGTTCCCCCTGCAGCGCTCGCTCAGTGCCAGCCTGGCTATGAACCGTACCCAAACATCCTGTTTTACGTGGACTTCATGTTGCGTACAGGGGAGATCATCTGTGGAACTGGACAAACTGAAACTGGATTGGTATGCTTCTCTTTTTTATATATATAACAAGGTACATTTTGGAGTCAGGTGGCTCAGCGGGTTAAGGCGTTGGCCTCATGATTGGAAGGTTGTGAGTTCGAACCCCGCCTTTGGCAATGTGACGTTGTGTCCTTGGGCAAGGCACTTCACCCTGATGCAGCATGCGGACGACAAAGCGGTTCCGTTGTACATGTGAACAGGCTTGGCCAGGCTCCCTGGAGTACAGCGTGAACCAGGTGCTGTGGTCCTGTCTGCTCAGCTGGTACTGTGCGCACAACAATGTCAGCCAGCTTCCCCAGGTGACCCATAACCTCACCCAGCTGACGGAAAAGCTGCACAGTGACAACTGGTTCGTTTGACTGCTGAGAAAGAGAGTTCCTCTCTTTACCACGGCTCACATTCCAACTGTGGATCAACATTATCAAACCTGTAGTCATTTCTTCAAATGAGTGAAACTATGCAAGTCTGAATGCCTGTGAATAGAAGTCATGCAGTGTATTTTGACAGGGTAAAAGGTTGATGTTGTTATTTTGATCCTGCAGGGTGGACAGTGCTCTGGGGCTAATAGTGCTGGGTGAAGCAGCCAAATCCAGCAAGTATTGTCTCCAGATTCTGATGAGGCTCTACCTCAAATCGCAACCAGACGGCATACAGAAATCCACTTCACCGGTATGTTAGTACGGGCGTATTCGTCACAGCTTACCCCTATACACATTTCCCCCTCTTCTCGCGCTCTACGTCTGCTTTTTACCTTTACATTTATTCATTTAGCAGACGCTTTTATCCAAAGCGACATACAAGAGAGAGCTTTACAAAAGAGCATCAGTCACTGAGCACTCCCTTGGTCTCTCTCTCTGTCACACTTTCCCTCGGTCACCTTCTCCCCTTCCATTGTTTTGGTTTCCTCCTCAACCGTGTCACCTTGTTTGTTCAGGATGGTAGGTCGTTCAGCCCCAAAGGGAACTGGCCCTGGCAGTTGAAACATGTTTACACCACTGTGCTAGCGGACGTTAGCCTGCACGGCACCAATGCCGAGGTGCAGAAAACAGCTCTGATGGGCGAGCCAGAGACGCCCTCTCCTCTTCACGGATGTCGCAGTACCGGCGGCCTGCTAGCTGTCCTGCTGGGCTGTAAGTCCTCCGTACCACCACAGGACTCTCTGTACCAGGGGTGGGAAACACTGGTCCTCGAGGGACACTGTCCTCCAAGTTTTAGATGTATCCCTGCTCCAGCCCACCTGATCCTGATGATCAGGCTTTCACAGAGTTTGAAAACAAACCATTTACATGTATTCATTTAGCAAACGCTTTTATCCAAAGCGACTTACAGTAAGGATAGGGACATTCTCCCTGAGGCAAGTAGGGTGAAGTGCCTTGCCCAAGGACACAACGTCACATAGCCACAGCGGGGCTCGATCTCACAACCTTCCAATCATGAGGCCAACGCCTTAACCGTTGAGCTATCTGACGCCTGTGGCTATATTCATTAGAATCAGGTGTGCTGGAGCAGGGAAACATCTAAAACCTTTAGGACAGCGGCCCTCGAGGACCAGGATGGCCCAGCCCTGCTCTACACAGACAGGGGAATCTAAACCCCATGAAACCCCCTTATATATATTCCGTCAAATGCAGAAGGCCAGCGATAAAGCGAAAGACCCTGTACAGCGGTATTTGAGGTTGCGGTTTACAATGTGTTTGGCTGGAATAAATGTTTTATTCATCTCCCCTTCTGTGGAAGACATTGGATTAGTCATTATAATACACTGCCAATGCCCATTATAGTTTAATTAGCAAGCACATCCCAATCAAACAGCTTTGTTGTTGCCCTCATGTTCGTAGCCAAGTCGTCTCCATGCCTTCCTCTGGTCTCCAGTTAGTCACACTGCCCTGTCTTCCTCTGTGGTTTGATCCTGCAGCTGGCACGGATGACTGGCGGCTGCGCTACAGTGCCCTCCAGGCCCTGGCATGCGTATGGAGAGGACTGGGCCAGGCGACACTGCAGGAGGGGCTGAGGAACTCAGCGTGGGTAGCCTTGCAGGGGCACCTCACCCGGGAAACGGACCCACGGGTCCAGGACGCACCCAGGGTCATAGAGGTATTTGGGCCAGGGGAAAGCAGGACAAGTTGGTTTGTTCATGTTCTGAAATGTTCCTAACTTACTTGAGGTATTCATTTAGCAGACCCTTTTATCCAAAGCGACCAACAGTAAATACAGGGACATTCTCCCTGTAGGGTGAAGTACCTTGCCCAAGGACACAACATCACATAGCCACAGCCAGGAATCAAACTCACAACTTTCCGGTCACAAGGCCAACGCCTTAACTGCTGAGCCATCCGACTCCCTCCCTAATTAATCTTAGTAAATGGCTTCAAACACATAGGGTTACCAAGAAAGCACCCAGTCCCCTAGCAAATGTATAAACCTTCACATTTTTATTACAGGACTGTAAATGCAATCCACTAGCTAACCCAGTAAGACCAATAGGAGAGCCCAGAACTGCTGCTGTAGGGCATTCAGGGAAATGGTTGTCACTGAGGGAGTAGAAACTGCAATTCCAAATGCAAAACTGTATGCGGTCCATAGCTGTATAGAGTGGTTCTAATTTAAGGATGATGCCCAAGGTCTCTCTAGAGTTAATGTTGAAGCTGCACAAGCTATTCATAATCAGCAACCAAAAGTAATTAACGAGTCCAATCAGAGCTCTGCATTTATCACGCTAGACTCATTTGTAAGCAAGGCGTTGCCGAGCAACTTCTCGCCCCTTACTAATCAAAATGAGTGATAGCAGGTATTAAAATGTAGACTATCTCCGATCCAGCTCTCCCGATCTCATCTCTACGAGAATTCAACTGATGGACTCGTCTACCCACAGTGTTATATGAACAAATGTTCCCATTTTTGGCACTATTCCCCTGGTTCCACCTCAACAGGCTGTCTCAATCAAACCCAGATAAAGCACTTGAGAGAATCAGGTTTACAGTTTGACCCTGGCCTGAATATGCATGGCTAGTTTGACCCTGGCTTGAATATTCATGGCTATAAACACAGTGCAGCGCTCGCTCAATATTCTGTCAATGTACGATGTATGTGTCTGTTACGATGTATGTTTTCTATTAAATCATGCTACCTACAGCTTCTCTGTGACTGTTTTTCAGGCTGAGATGATTTTCCCAGACACCGTCCTCCTAAGGAGGGGGGGAAGAGCTCAGGCCACGCCCCCTGCTGGGGTGGGCTCTGTGGTCTACCGTCACATGATCTCCTGGAGGCTGGCCTGTGCCCTCTCCCATGCCTGCTTGACCCCATCCACTCAGCCTTGCCCCAGGCCTCTAAATGAACCGACCCCCATCACCTCCACCAGGCACAGACAGGGGCCTTCCTCTCAGCACGCAACCCTGAAACCAACTGCCTCCCCTGGGATGGCCCAGCACACGTCCACCTCCAGGAAGAGTGGACAAAACTCCAGGTACTAAGCCCTAGGCTTTTATTCACTAAAACACTTCAATGTCTTTCTTTGTAATCCAGCTACAACAATCCATTTGACAATTCTATACTCTGGGTCTGCTCTAGTAACCCTAATGAAGACACACACTTCCTTCATGTTGTTACTTTCGTTACAGATGGTGGAAGAGATTGTATTATGTTGCTTTGGGCCTTTCTATTGATTTGAGGTCAGATAGAGATTGGACGGTTCAAATGTCAGTGTGAATATGTTGCAGACCAAGCAAGAAGCAGATGCCCATGGACTTCAACATGAGGACTAGTGATGAACTGATGAAGCTAGTCGAGGACCAGGTAAGGTGATAAACAGTATCAGAAATTGTTTGTTTGGAATTTGTTGGAGTCAAAATGTGTATGTAAAACTGATATAGAGAAGTATGTTGTTTCTTCAAATCTATTATTGAAGAGGCGCCCTAATGCAGCCCTGGAAAAGATTCAGAGTCCACTTAACTCTTCTCTTTTGGAAAAGTTGAGAAGGACAGTTTTCAATTCTCAGAAGGTTAAAATTGATGAAGCCACTGCAAATGTTGCCCTTCTGTCCCTCACTCAGAACGATCCATCACAGCTTTTCTTCAAATGAAAAGAAAAATGTCTCAAGTGTTCCCAGGGCTGCCCTATAGGAGCCATGACCATCTTCTTGTATCTTCAGTGGCAAAAAGAACTTACTCTGAAAATGGCCGAAGAGGAGGACTTTAAAAAGGAAGAAGAGGAGAAAAAACGAGAGGAAGAGAAGGAAAGGTTCAAAGAGATGATGACAAGACGGATGGAGAAGGTGAAAAAGGAAACTAGGCCTTATGAGCTGCCTGGGGTCAACAGGTCAGACATGTAACCAGGGGAGTCATGACACAAGCAGTCATGTGATTCAGCAAAGTACTCCACTGTGCTAAATACAGCTACCAATCCTCTACCAGCTAAACTGCTGTTTGTGTTTCCTATAAAACAATTGTAGATCGTAGTAGCAACACAACGTAATATTCGTATTCTACGGTTTACTTGTACTGAGTAGAAAATGTAACAAAAACAAAACGTTGAGCCACCTTATTTATATTATGTCCCCTGAAACTGAATTTCCCCCCAAAATAATCCAAATGATTTTGCAAGAGAAGCACAGCAACATCATTCATGACAATCAGCTCAGATAAACATATTTGACAAAAGATAACAAATTGACCAGCTATTTGATACACAAACAGCTGTTTGCGATGAGCTTAATCTTTCTGCCTGACATTCATATTTCCCAATCAAACATTTCCCCTACATGAATATACATACTTTCACACAAAATAAAACATGGAATTACCACTGACACATCAACAAGTGCTCCATGGCATGAACCCTTCTTGTGCCGGACGCGTATTCAGTGTAGCTTTAGACTGAGGACGCTGAATGTCAAAGACAAAGCAGCTGGTAAGATTCCCTACAAACTCTTGAGTAGAAACATGAAGCATTGACAGTACTTTTAGAGACTATCTAGAGACTTTTGGATACCAATCAAACTTGGTATGAGTGTCAGTCAGCGATCTTCACAGCCTTCCTCTGGTTGAGAACAATGACTGTGTTCTCTGCCAACCTGTTCTCCCTCCCTCCCTCCCTCCCTCCCTCCCTCCCTCCCTCCCTCCCTCCCTCCCTCCCTCCCTCCCTCCCTCCCTCCCTCCCTCCCTCCCTCCCTCCCTCCCTCCCTCCCTCCCTCCCTCCCTCCCTCCCTCCCTCCCTCCCTCCCTCCCTCCCTCCCTCCCTCCCTCCCTCCCTCCCTCACACTGTAAACATCAAAACCAAAGATTTGCCTTGGAACTTCACCAAGTGGTCAAACAAAGAAAATTCGACAGGGTGTCCTGTTTATCGAGTCCTTGATTGTTAAAAAAAAAAAAAGCCTTTCTCGTGGTCTCAGTTACGATGTGTTAAAACATCCAAGCCTTCATGATGGTGAGTATGCAGATTGCAACCAATCCCAGTTGGGTGTGTGACCTTTGGCTTAGGAACGGCCGTTTGGCCGACAAGAAAAAGAAGCAGAGTAGCATGTTGACTGCTTGGAGATCCTTAGCAGAAACACAGAGCACCACAGTCACATGGAATCATGCCAAACTGTTTCCCATCAAAGATGACTGCATAGCTTCATTAGTGTGGCCTATGGGATTTACAGGAGAGCAGTACTGCACCAATACATCCACCTGTTCCATGGTTACTAAAGACGGTTAGAGGCGACCAGCGTTGTTATACCTGTGGTGATGTCATCATTAAGTAAAACTGACTGACGATGCGATCTAGTGTGGAGCTCGGCTGTAATGATGCTGGCTGAATGCGATAGCAGACGTATGTCCAAGTCATAAAACAAGAGAATTTTCCTGAAGTGAACAAAAGTCCTTTTCACCACAACAGACGGTGAGAGGGGGGTTATAATATCACACCATCATCAGTTTGTGTGAGGCTGGCATCCTTTTGCATCCATGTCAAACTGTACAACACCGACATCTCTGAATTACAACATCCTGTCTGTAGGGCCACATCACATGATTCCTCACTAATAATAATAAGGCACTGGTAAAGTCTCATCTTTGGAACATTTAAAAAAAACAGCATTTCCTTATGTAATCTCACATTGTTGGACCGTTTTTTTTTTTAAATATTCGAAGCAGGATGAGGTCCGTATCCTTCCTGTCTGAGGCTCCGAGAGTGGAGGCTCTTTCTGCATAGCTTCCACAGCTGAAGCCATGCTTCTTTCTCTACATGTGAAATCACATTATAAAGTCCACCGGTTTTGCGGTAAGGGAATGTGACTGGTTGGTATGTCTCCTCAGTACAGTAGGTTTAAGTGATCGATTCAAAGCACTGTTTAAATGTGTTCATTCATTCATACATTCATTTATCCAGCCACCCACACTCTGACACCGCAGGGTAGGGACATTGTACTGGATTCATATTGCACCTGACTAAAAAAAAAACGTTCACCGGCGTTTTCCATTTCTAGTTCTAGTCCCCGTCACTCTCCCAACATTTATAATCCATCTCTCCCTCTCCCTCACTCTATACCCCCTCCTCTCTCCCTTAGTTCATCTCTCCTCCACCCATCTCATTTCCATGCTCTCTGTTCTGGTCCCGCGCTCAAGGCTGCATAGCCCCTGATGACAGGGGATTGAGAGCAGACGAGGGTATGTTTGAAACATTTCACGGTGCAGGCCAGTTCGGGGCTTTCATGGGTGGGGCTCATCTAAGCTGCACGCGGTATGTGCTGATCTCCATAGGTTTAAGGCTGATCTCTCCTTGGCTGGCCACTCCCTCAGATTGATGCATCAGAGACAGGGACACCGGGTAGATGCTCTGGAAGCTGAGCTCCGAAAAAAATTTCTCCGTGTCCATCTGCGGGAAAACACACACACGTAGATTGAGTCAGCTTAAGTCCGAGAAAATGTTGAGCTGAATTCTTTTACAGTTCTTCCCATGGCACTTACTGGTTCTCATTATGTACATTTTGTAATCTAGATGCCCGCTATGTTTGGGGTCTATCAAGTTGCTATGCTCAGCGACCGATGCTCTTTTGTAATGCTCTCTGTCTTGTAAGTCGCTAAGGATTAAAGCGTCTGTTGAACTGTAAAAGTTGTCACGTCGTCACAAAACAAAAGTTCACGACTTGACAAAGGTGTTTTCTTCCCCTCGTGACCAAGTGACTTTAAATCACTAGAGGGCAGGTTCCTGATGTGTGTGTGTTCATGCCTGTCCGTGCGTGTGTGTGTGAGTGGAGGGCTTACCTTTCCCCGGGTGGTGGCACACAGTAGGCCTGTGTTCCTGTTGGAGAGGCTGCAGTCAAAGCCTTTCCTGTGTAGAATCAAAGCTGCCTCGCCCGATGGCCCTCCTCCCTCCTCCTGCGGGAGAGAAAAGAGATTCTTCACACACCACAGACACGCCACTGTTAGGCGCGCGCACACACACACGCCCCACAGACACACCCCCTGTCGCACGCACACACACGTCCAATCCTGTTCTCCTCAACACTGGGGTTATTGTAGAGGCGTCTCTTTCACAGGTCAGCTGCATTTCTACAACCGTGTTCAAGAAACGCATTCTAGGGGAAGGGGGGGGGCGGGGAAACAGGAGGGGGGCGGGGGAACAGGAGGGGGGGCAGAAGTGAGGGTAGGATGGAGAGAGGAGAAGAGAATAAAGAGAGGAGAGCAGTGGGGGTTACTGCAGTTCGGCCCAAATGAACAAGTAGATCTCCCCTTGTGTCCAAGGCTTCTGGCTCGATACACCAAGTTGTTGCCACGGTGAATAATCAGTGTAGGTAGAGGTGGTGCAGGCAGGGGCCCCTGGCCTGAACCAGACCCACACTCTGGTTCGGAAAACAGTTGGCCTGGATTCAGAGGCGCCCTCTCAATCGAAGACTAAAACTAATCGCTTGGTAGATGTCGTCTCCCTGCGGTGCAATTACTGCGACCCGCGACTTCAGAAGTGTCTCTGTTCCAGAGCGGGCCAGGCTGAGGTGCAGCGAGGCCGCAGGAGTGCAGCTGCAGCGCAGCATCAGGGATGAGAGGAAGGCTGTCTAATCAAGCCAATCATGGATGGAACTTGCCAGATCAATAGAATCAAGGTTAACACAGCTATTAAGACTGGACTAAAGAAAAGGGAGAAAAAAAAAAGAAAACATGCTGGAGAGAGATTAGGGGAACGGTAGATAAAGAGATGGAAAATTGTGATGGAGAAAACTTGAGGGAGGTAACAGAGGTAGCGATTAGTTTTAGTCTTCGATTGAGAGGGCGCCTCTGAATCCAGGCCAACTGTTTTCCGAACCAGAGTGTGGGTCTGGTTCAGGCCAGGGGCCCCTGCCTGCACCACCTCTACCTACACTGATTATTCACCGTGGCAACAACTTGGTGTATCGAGCCAGAAGCCTTGGACACAAGGGGAGATCTACTTGTTCATTTGGGCCGAACTGCAGTAACCCCCACTGCTCTCCTCTCTTTATTCTCTTCTCCTCTCTCCATCCTACCCTCACTTCTGCCCCCCCTCCTGTTCCCCCGCCCCCCTCCTGTTGCCCCGCCCCCCTCCTGTTTCCCTGCCCCCCTCCTGTTCCCCCGCCCCCCTCCTATTTCCCCGCCCCCCTCCCCCTAGAATGTGTTTCTTGAACATGGAGTCAGGTGGCTCAGTGGGTTAAGGCGTTGAGAGGAAGGTTGTGAGTTCGAACCCCGGCTGTGGCTATGTGATGTTGTGTCGTTGGGCAAGGCATTTCACCCTATTGGCCTCAAGGCGAATATCCCTGTACTTACTGCACGTCGCTTTGGATAAAAGTGTATTTATAGAGTATTTAATTATTATTATTTATAGAGACAAAGCCGGAGGAACAGAAAGGGCAGAGGCAGCTGGCCGGCTGGGATGGTCACCTTGGCCTGGATGGTGCGGAGGTTGACCAGGTGGATGTCGCAGGGCATGGAGGAGGCCAGCGGGCTGAAGGGGGCCAGGCTCAGGGCTCCATCCTCAGGGCTGACGGCCATGGGGAGCAGGGGGTGGTTCAGGTACAGGGAGGACATGTGGCTCAGCAGGGAAGGGTAGCTGACCGCTGAGGCCTTCTTCTCCTGGACGACAACCTGGAGTCAAGAGAAACGTTTAGCCTTCCGCACAAAACGAGCACAGAGATCCATGGATCCTCTCCACACACAGGACACAGATGCAGGTGTGTGTGTGTGGACAGTGCTGGGTGTCCTAGGGTTCATCGCCCTGTGTACCGTGTCTCCCTGACTCCTCTCCTCCAGCAGCAGACGGAAGGCGCTGGCGGTCAGCTTGTTATCCAGGACGCCCTGGCCCAACCCTCGGTTATCATCCTGGTTGAGGCGGCGGTCCAAGACGACCTCCAGCTGACCTGGGGGTGGGGGTCAGAGGTCAGGGGTTTGGGGTAAAACGTTAAGCACACACTAGTTCAGAAGTCTCACAAGCTATCATGTGACGGTGGGAGATGCGAGTCCAGAATGACTAGGAAAATGAACGACTGACGCACAAACATATGCTGTTCACACACACACAGACCACCCGTAAAGCCAGATAAACACACACCAGGTTTGAGACTGGACACTCCCAGGGACTGAGCGGTGATCAGGCTGAGTCTGGAGCTGTGGTCCTGGATGTAGGCCATGCTGGTCATGGGGTAGAAGTTAGCCTGCAGGGGCAGCTTGGCCATGGTCCGCCTCGGCTGGATCTGAGCACCACATCACAACACTTCACATCAACAACTTGCATTGCCTAACATCAACTTCTGAAGCCCTTCCAAATAGTTTTAATGCCACTTTTGATTAAATGGCCTATAAAACACAGCACAACAACAACAAAAATGCAAACATGATCTTCTGATCGGAGAGAGTACAAAGAAGCTGTGGATCTGGTGGCTGCGCACTCTGACCTGATTCGCTGGGGAGAGTTGGAACTTTATCTGACTTCACTATCCAAGCCATTAGCCTTTATCTAGGGACGGACGGTGCTCTGACAGACATTTGGTTGTCTCCTCTTTTGGGGGGTGGCGTGTTCGAAGGAGAAGCTCATGTCTGACGGGCGTTAAATCCCAGCTAATCCCGGAGAGCGTGGTCGGACAACGAAAAATTTCAGGAGAAATCAAACTGATTCTTTGGCGAGACTGTGGCAGCATGTCCAACTGGCAACACCGACACACCTGCACCTAGCCTACTAAACACCCTCTTAAATCATTGGATTCTGCCCCTGTGTCAACCCTGTCAAAGAGTCAATTAGCGTCCTTGTAATTACCTTTTCTCACAACAGCTTGATTAACAACATCTTATGAAGTCCAGGGATTCAATCTGGATTCTAGAACGATCCCTCCAAATTGTCCCCAGTGACAAGACAGTGTAGCTCAAGTCATTATGAGGCTTCCACAGAGCTTGATAATGACCCTTCATTAGAATCAGGTGTGCTGGAGCAGGGAAACAGCTAAAATCTTCAGGACAGTGGCTCCCTAGTACCAGGGTTGACGACCCCTGTTCTAGGGTTTCCATGGTGACTTGTATCACCAAATGGGACCGGACTGTCTTGCGTTTGAACATAGACTGATTTTTACATCAACTTGGGCTTCAAACGTCTATGCTTGCACACTTTTTGCGCCATACTACTGCCGTTATGTGAAGGTTTTACTGCGCAAAGTGAACTAGCTGAACTACGTTAAATCCCCTTGAATATGTATTTACCACGCAGCCCGCTCACCCAACATGGAAGAACTGCAGTGTAGCTGGCCACTTAAACCAACTGAATCATCAATCTGTTGTTCAGAAGTGACAAAAGAACAGCTGTTTTCTGGCTGATATGATCTGTTTACCAGGAACACTTCACACACTTGTACGCAATTGACAGAGTGTAAAGAATGGGTGTACTCCTATTCCATGACTGTGTGTGTGTGTGTCAGGCAGGGTGTGTCAGACAGGGACGGGGGGATCATACCTGGTAGCCGTTGAGATCTGTGAAGAATCGATCCTCGCTGTCCAAATCAGATGTTATCCTCATTGCAATTTCACGGTTGAACTCCCCCCTTATGTCCACGGTGTTGCAGATCTCTACAGCCTGGCCCTCAACACCTGGGGGGGGGGGGGAAGGAAAGAGACAGATGGGTGAGGAGAGGGAGATGAAGGGAGATATTTAAATATATAAAGATACAAGCATGCAGAGAGGAAGAAGGAAGGCGAGAGGAGATGGATGCATGGGAGGGAGGGAGGGAGATGAGTGGATGAAGTGGGAGAGAAACGAAGGGAGCGAGAGAGAGAAGCAGGCGAAACGAGGAGGAGAAGAACGGGTCTTGACAAGATGGGATAGTGTTCCATATTCGCTTGAGATGTTTCCATGCACCAAGATACAGCATCTCTTATTCCAATTATTTTGATTCAGTCGTATTAACTTCTTCTTTTTTTGTATTTAAATCGAATGCTTTTGAAACAAACATCCAGTGGTTTTGGTTTGTAGATTTTAATTACTTTCCATGTACTTCAGTAGCTCTACGAGGATGCTAATCCCTTCATGGGGATTACATTATCTTTTCAGAAATGGGGGGGAATGCAAAAGTACATTGTTTGATATCATAATACCTAACACTAATTTAATTAATCCACGAGGAGGGTGAAGGGGTGGTGGTGGTGGGGGGGGGTTCTCCTGGTTTTTTGAAACGTGCCCCAGTTGTTGAGATGAAAAAGCATGCGAGCCTTGAGCTTGGTTTAACGTCTAGATTCAGAAAAGCAGAAAGCAGCATTGAGAACGCTGCCTTCTGGGTGGAGGATGATGGGAACCACAGCAGGATGAGCGTGTGCACGGAACATCCTCCATCACCTGAATAACAGGAGAGCGCAGTGCGTTTGATTTAGCAGACGAGGCGGCGGTCAGGCCGCGGTCAGGGGTGGGGCGGTTGACGTGGGCTTAATGGGGGGTTGGGTGAACCAGCGGTGTGTTAGTTAGAGGATGCTGCCGCCTCAGGAACAGAGCATTGTGGGTTAATGAAGCGCTGCGTGCGTGTTGGCTGCAGGCTAGCTACGCTACTGGAGCGCTGGAGCTAGACAAAGTATCCCATTACAGAGATGTACGATGAGGCCACACAGACCCTCGCAGGGCGTCTCTCTCTCTCTCTGCACTTGTGCCGTGACAAACACTTTCTCATCCAGAACGAGCACACACACCTCCCACTGCTCAACAGAAAACCATTGGCAAGATTGCCCTCTAAATCTTTTCCCCATTTCCACAATGAAAAACGTTTCCAAACAAAGCATTTTTTGGGGGGGTGTGTCTGTGTTATAGATTGGGTCTCTGATAGCTTTGCATTCCCTCTTCATGACATTGACTTGTTGCTGTTTTGGGACAGCTGTGTTGACCCCAGTGGAAAAATTCCCCAGCCCTGGGCGGCAGGAAGTGCTGCTTCTCACCTTGCAGGTTGTAGAGACGGACGGTGTGAGTCAGATGGTGGAAGGTGGAGGTGATCTCTGAGAAGATGGAGCCCTGGGTCACCCGGATCACTGGAGGGGCCTCAGGACTGAACAGCTGTGGGAAGAAGGTGAGGAAGAGGAAGAGCGGTAGGAGGAGGAGCACACATCAACGTGGTTGTAACCCAACATTCCCCGCTAATCATAAGCGGTGAAGAAGATTTACAGTTCTTCATGTAGCAGACGCTTTTATCCAAAGCGCCTTCCAAGAGAGAGCTTTACAAAAAGAGCATCAGTCACTGAGTATAGCAACATGATAGTCCTCAAACATTGCTGGTAGTCAGATTATGAAACAAACATTGTGATAAACCAAACAAGTGCCAAAAGGAAGAAACACAAGAGCATTCAGTTAAAATCACATGGCATTCAGTTAAAATCACATGGCATGCATCTCAAACGTCCAATACTACCTCTGAGAAAGCAAGTAGTAATAATAAAACAATAAAACACCTCACTGCGAGTACAAAAATTCAAAATCAGGTTAGAACCAGACAAATTGAGCAACAAAGCTCTCAATAAGCTAACATTAGAATAACAGAAGAAGAAAAGGACTTGTACTAAGTTCAGCTCAGCATGTTAGAGGAAGGAAGCAGTCATACCTTGGCCTCCCCGTCAGGCAGAAACAGGTAGGCTCCGCTCTTGTCCCGGTTGTTAGTGGTGCCGTACCAAGCGAACTGGACCTTGACCTGGTGCTCCACGCCCCCCTCCCTCCGGCTCAGCCTCTGCAGGGGGGGATGGAGAGGCGGGTCACATGACGGAGTAGGCAGGTCACATGATCCAGCTGCACCATTGTGTCCACAAAACCCTTGTGTTGTCTTATAGGTGGTGAGGTGGCTAGCGAACACATGTTTGAGGTCTTTCCTGGTTACACCCACACACGCCTGAAAAACCCTTTTGTTTGGGCAGGGCGCGTTTGACAAGTTGATTGTTAAAATACAAATGACTTGTTCACACATTGAAAGAGTCAGCAAACACA
The DNA here is from genome assembly GCA_030340665.1 of Neosalanx taihuensis. Taxonomy (NCBI): domain Eukaryota; kingdom Metazoa; phylum Chordata; class Actinopteri; order Osmeriformes; family Salangidae; genus Neosalanx; species Neosalanx taihuensis. The sequence goes on from CM059301.1 coordinate 7,911,320, forward strand.
ATAACGATCGAGCGGCTGGACAGTAGTCTACCTCCATGAGGCCGGTGGCGGGGGAGACCCAGAGCTGCAGGTGGGGGTTCTGGATGCTCAGGGGGGCGGTGGCGTCCTGAGGGAGCGCCACGTTGAAGTGTTCGGAGCTGACGGCGAGCCGGGAGTCGTCGCTGAGGAAGACGTACTCCGATTTGTCAGCCACTCCGCTCAGCCCCTCCCCCAGCTGGTACACACCCAGGCCGAGCGCTGGCACCTGGGCCACGAACGACAACTGAAGAGAGAGGGACACCCGTGAAATTTAACTTTTTCTGTTTCGCTGCTTTGCATGTTAAAATAAATAAATGTAATACTAATTTACATGACGCTTTCATCCAAAGCGACTTACAGCAACTACAGGGACATTCTCCCTGAGGCAAGTAGGGTGAAGTACCTTGCCCAAGGACACAACGTCATGTAGCCACAGCCGGGATTCAAACTCACAACCTTCCGCTCATGAGGCCAACACCTTAACCCGCTGAGCCATCTGACTCCCTGTTTTCCTATCATACACACTGCTTTGCATGTTTCAGTATGAAGAACTAACTACCTAAATAAGGTTGTTTCTGCATGATTTTTGATTGTGTTTTACCGCTGTTGCCGTCTGCAAAGTCCTGCCCTCTTACCTGGAAGGAGTCTTTAGAGGCAGTTATTGCATCCTCCCAGACAGCGCTGACCTGGGAGGGAACAGGGAGGCCGTGGGCGGTGAGCACGCGGATGTGGGGTGTGTTGACGTACACAGTGACCACAGAGGAGCGGTCCTGTTCTGTGGGGTTATGAATGACCAGCGACCTGAGGGAAACACACAAACAAGGCTGCTGGGTTGAGACGCCTGTTTTGGTCGAGTGGGATCGACAGCAGCTGCTCTCATGCTGGACTTTACCGCAGCTTTGCACTGATCTTCAGAACCGTCTTCCTTGGCAGCGCGTCTTGAGCCGGCTGGATGTCATCCTGAGAAGCACAGTCATGTGATCCAGTGGGTTAACAAACACACCAGGAAAGACAGAACTGCACCCGTGGCAACACAACATCTATTCATTTACATATAGCAGACGTTTTTATACAAAGCGACTTACAGCAGGTACAGGGACATTCTCCCTGAGGCAAGTAGGGTGAAGTGCCTTGCCCAAGGACACAACATCATGAATCCACAG